>JAYMTK010001433.1:0-16430 GCA_036897405.1 Pelargonium myrrhifolium | reverse complement strand
CAAATTATCATAAAAACTAACCTAAATGGGTTATGTCGTTACAATCCGTTAAGTTTTCCGTTAAGTATGCTTACATGGCATGAAATAACCTTAAAATAATATTGTTAATCAAAATGACATAGTTTTGATGGGCAAATTTTGAAGTTTTAAAATTCCAATGAAAAAATATAAAATATTACAAACTTAAGGGTTAAAAGTGGAATGAGCTCTCTCTTCTTTATCAAACCCTAGCCGGCGCCACTATATCTCTTTCTCTCTCTCTTTCTCTCATCATGCTCTGTCTCACCATCGGATGAGCTTCAACACCACACCAACCAAACTCCACCTCCACACCACTTGCGGATTAGTTACATTTGAATATAATTGTTGCATTTTTTTGAATTTTTTTCGTATGAATTCGATTGTTGAAATTGTGGATTTGAGCAAATGTCATAGATTGTTGAAATGATATGTGGGGCAATTTGTTTTTTAGATGAATAAATATATGAATTTGAGAAAATTTGCAGTAAGATATGGTAACCAGAATCTGCATATATGCAAAAAGTTTCATGCAATTTTTTTTATATATGCTTTCATTTATACACCTCAAAATTTTAAAACTTTAATTTTTACCCATCAAAACTATGTCGTATTGATTCAATACATTATTTTAAAAAAAATTATGTCACATCAACGTCATGTAAGTATTTTAATTAATTTTAATGCCACGTAAGCAAATTTAACGGATTATAACAACATAACCCATTTAAGTAGTTTTTATGATAATTAGGGGACATTTTTTTATAATTTACTGAATTAATATACTAAATCGGTCGAAGTCTAATAAATAGAAGACTCAATAGATAGTTTAGCATATTTGTTATAATCTCATTATTCCTAATGACCAAATTAACCCTAGTTTCAAAACAACAAAAATAAAACAGTCAAAGGCGCAAACAAGCAACGGTCATGTGTCAAGATTTCAGTTGATGAAGTGGCTCTTCTCTCATATTTTGGCGCGAAACGGGGATTCAGTATAACAAATCAGTTACTAAACTTCAGGGGAGCGAGGGAGAGAAAATAGATCCCAAAAAAATTTCCATCACCACAATCAATCAGAGATTGTGAAACATAGAGAAACAGATAGATCGCAAAATCGTAACCCACAACACAAAAATTGACAGCCAAAATGGCACAGACACAACCTGGGGAGAAGATTCACGAAACCCTAGAAATGGAGATGAAGCCAATTGAAATATCAACAACAGCAGCAGCAGCAACAAGTAGCAGTAGTAGCAGCAACGCGCCCTTCAAATTCAATGCCCAGGCACCCGAATTCGTCCCGAGATCGCATACCCAGGTCCCGATTTCCGGTTATTTTTACCCTTGTTTTCAGTTTCTTGGTGGCTCTGGTGCCTCTGATTGGTTTTATGTTGGGGGTCAAGATTCTGCCTATTTTATCTCCAATTCTAATGTTGCGGTCCCCGACTGTTCGAAGAATGTCCTCACAGACGAGCTTCGCCAAAAGATCGTCAAGCAGGTATTGTTTTGTTTACATTTCAGTGATTAGTTTCGATCATCATTGGTTTCGTGATGATATATGGATAATGTATGTGTCTTGTTGTCCAATTTGTTAAGTTGTGTGCTGTTTTGTTGCTTTTGGAATGAAAAATGTGATTCATTAGGTCAAATTGTTATGGATTTGATAGATTTGGATTTAACGGGTTTGGATCGAATTAGTTGATTATTATGTTACAAGTTTGTGGAAGATTTAGAGGTTGTGGAAGGAAGATTTAGAGGTTGTGGAAGATTTTGATTCAAACCTCTCATATTACATTAGAACCTTAACCTTTATGCATTATCTAACTATATCTCTTGGTTTCATATATTCAAACACAAAAGCAGCCATTGACGGTTTGAGAAAATCATTACCTGGTTAACGATCTATAGGCAAGATTTGTTGATATTTATCTCCTATGTTTCTTGACGTCTCATTTTTTCGTACCAACCCTCCAGAGGTTCTTTTTAAGTATGCAATTATAATCGAGATCTTACCCTTTCCATTTCCTTTCATCGTTATTCCATCTTCATCTGGCACAAATTCCTGAGTTTATCTCCTATCTTAATTACTCGGTTTTGTGTTGATATAATGCATTGTTGTTTGTGTATATACTAGGTGGAATATCAGTTCAGTGACCTGAGTTTGCTCGCAAATGAGTCCTTGGTGAAACAAATAAACAAAGATCCCGAAGGTTATGGTAAGTGTGATTGATCATGGGCATAACAGACCCTTACAGCTTAGGTTACAATTATGTTGAACAGAAATGACATTATGTTTGAATGTTGTATCTGTAACAGTTCCAATAACAGTCATTGCTGCCACAAAAAAGATCAAGTCTCTTGTCACAAGCAACCAGATGATCACTCAAGCACTCAAGTCCTCTTCAAAGCTAGTAAGTTTTTAATTGAAACTACATTGTTTTTTCCATGTAAATAAACTAACATATAGTATAAACTATTGAAATATATAGCAATTGGTCATCTCCATTTTTCTTATACATTCATTTATTGCCCTTACTATAATGTTGTGAAGGTCATAAGCAGTGATGGCAAGAAGGTCAGACGTAGGTATCCTTTCACCGAGAAAGACAAAGAGGATTTGCAGGTTGGACATGAGAGGTTTTCTTTATGACGCTTAAAGTGTTTCTTTGAATCTTTTTCTCATGAGTGTCTCTTTTGCTTTGCAGTCTCGAACTGTTGTGGCGGAGAATTTGCCTGAAGATCATTCTCATCAAAACCTCGAGAAAATATTTGCTGTAGTTGGGAGGTCAGATCTTTTATCTATGTTACTATTTGTTATTTTTCAGTGTTAAAATTCTGTTAATTACTGCATGTTAATCCTAGCTCCCATGTATAAACAGTGTGAAATCTATCCGGATATGCCATCCCCAGGAACCCAATTCTTCTCGATCTTCTAAAAGCGATTATGTAATCAGTAACAAGGTACAACGAATTAGTAAAATCCTAGCTCCCATGGAGCTTCTTCTTCTTTTTTTCCTTTTTTTTTTTGGGTAGCTAACAGATAGTACCAAATCGGTATTTAGCTCTAACTGTAAATTTCTCCTATTTCTTTGTTGTAAAGCTCCATGCCCTTGTGGAGTACGAGACCACAGATATTGCTGAGAAAGCGGTACGCAATAATGTGAATACATGTTATTTGTTTCGTAACTTTCTACATCTTGCATTCTCACTGAGATCATTTAATACAGGTTGAGAAATTAAACGACGAAAGGAACTGGAGAAAAGGGCTTCGTGTAAGGTTACTGCTTAGACGATCGGTATGTTATCAGCATTTGGAAGCTAGGCTGTACTTCATTTACGGTTCCCCAATCTTAATATACATATAGACTTTTGCTTAACAGATCTGTTAATAGCTTTCATTGTAATATTTCCAGCCAAAATCTGTCCTGAAGAGCAGAAGAGACTTTGATGGCCTTTTAGATGATGACGAATACCCTGACTCCACAGAAGAATCCTCTCAGCCAAACAGTGCCCCATCTGTCATGGAAAATAATGTAAAGTCTTCATGCTTTTATATATCACCGAATCTTGTCATGAAATCATAAAACTCAATGAGAGTACACTTAGGTAGCATTTGGATTAGACTTTTTGTTCCAGAAAATGACTTAACTACTATATGTATATGCACTTTCTTCATCTCATATTATTTGCAGAATCTTCTGATCAACTAGGCCTTAAGTTTTGACATTTGACATGAACTTAACTTCACAGGCTGAAGAAAACTCGATGGGATTAAAGAAGGGATGGGGGAGAGGCCGCGGGAAGAGCAGAGGGCGCATTCAGAACCATGGCGGGCGAGGATTGCTTGCTCCATCTCCACAATCAAGCTGTGGAGTCCAAAGTGAAGCATCTGCGAAACAAAACACAAAGGGTCCAAGAATGCCAGATGGAACTAGGGGTTTCACAATGGGACGAGGCAAGCCATTGAGCGTCAATCCGTCCCTATCCATTTCGCCTCAAGACTGATGGAGGATGATCCTTATGGTGATACACATTTTTTTTGTTACAATCACTTTGTTTTGGTGGCTCTTTACATGCATGATCTGGTAGTGTTTTGAGTTATTTTGTAGCTATTGATATCATTATGTGGACTGGTTATTTTTATATATATAGTAGTGTAGTAGTTACCGATGAATTTTATTAATAATTTGAGTTGTAAAGTATGTTATGGTACTGTAAGGTGAGAGAGGTTGGGATTGCAATTTGTAGTTTGATTGTTGATTACATGAGTTTACTGTACTAGCTGCCATTGTCTGCAATGGTGTGGTGTTTTTGGGTTGGGTTCAGAAACTTGAGATGTCCTTGTTTTTTGTATAATTTTGTCTGAATAATGAATTTTTTTGTTTGTTGCTACTTTTGTTGTCACAATCACTTGGTTTCTTGTTTTTATAGCATCCCAGGATAGAATGTTTCATGCATATTTTGTTTATAAATGCAGATGTGAATTATAAGTGATGAAGTGACAAATCACAATAACATAAGTGAAAGAAATTGTGTATAAGGCATGAAATTGCAGTCTTATGAGTGTATTTTTTTTTTTTCTTTCTATCTAGTTAATTAATTTCAAATAGTGAATAGACTGTTCTTCTAAATCTTGAGATAGTTTATTATAAATTTCAATAGTACCTTTCGAGTGAAATTGTAAAAGTAGAGTGACCCGCTAAATCAAGTATTTTAATGAGTGCAATTTTTATTTAGCTTCCTTTTCTTTTATCCATATAATATTGATTTTGGTCTACCGAAAAAAATATTGGTTTTTTAATTTCAATAAAATGAGTGTTCAAAATTTATTCCGACAAAATGTATCTATATTTAATTAGTTTTGCATAAATTACTAATAGTGTCATTAACTACATGTACATTTGTAGAACAAAAACATACTAAGATACAATATAATTGTGTATGATTATGTGGATTAGATTTTGACATTCATTTTGAGTTACTAATTAATGTTTAATGCAAAAGTCTGAACTGGATATCAAAATTCAGTACAATGTTTATGTTCATCATATAATAAATTGAATAAGACTCGTTTAAATTATGATAGATTTGATATGTGTATTATTTCCTACACTTAAAATATCCTTAGACTAAGATTTAATTAAAGTTTTCTCTTTAAAACCAAATGTTGTGGAATATAAGTGGAACATTGGCCAAAAAGAAAAAAAATGAAAGTAATAAATCAAATCTAGTTGACTAATGCATATAGAAAATAACTCAAATATAGATATAAATAGTAAAATTTACGTAGAACTTTCAGGTTTCAAGTTTTGGTCCATAACTGCATCCGCTATGCATGGTTCTAGATCGAAAGTGTTTCAAGACTGAACTTGTAAATAATACAAGAGGAGATTTTGCTCTCTCCTTTTAATTCAAAATTTCACCTCATACCCTTAATAAGGAGATTGAAACATGATACTTTAAATAAAATCTAAAACGCTTAATTGTTTGACCCAACAAAAGTTTTTATATATACTCATTTGATATTTCAATAAACATTGTACAATTTTTTAAGGGAAAAAGACGCACAAAACACCACTTCATTAAAAGACACTCAACTGGATACAAGATCGAATTTAAATACAATAAAAATTCTATTTAAATCCAAGTTTGATTAAGGTCAACACTTTTTGTCACCACAGACTTGCGTTGCTGAGAACATCCCCACTCCCTGAAACTGACCAATACTAGCTAAACATCCCTCTTTGGATGAGTGGCTACGTATGACACCTTTTGGACTTATGGGACTTAGCAGCCGACCCCAGTACCGATGCCCGACCAAATCAGACTACTCCCTATTCCGGGTTCCATGACCCGAAAAATCTAACCCATCAATCGCCCCATGCCCCACCTCTACCTCCTCCTCTGATTCGCCGCCAACTACCATTCTCACTCCACCTCCACCCGCAAAAGTTGATTAGCCCACAAAACGGCTCCGATTATAGTCTATCATCGCTCCAAATAACCACCATCAACCACCATTCTGACACCGACCCATACCCTAGCCCAGTTACAGCCTCCAACGGCCCAGTCACCTGCTCCTCCTCCTTTTGCACACCAAACAACCCACAACTGTCGCGCCCGAATGCTGGCCTCTACCAACACTATCCTCCCCATTAAACATTGCACCCACAACCACCGCCATACCACTGGGTCCCCATACAGTCAACTGCCGCCCCAACACCCTCCCACACCCATACACCAGGATCGCCCTCCGAAAATTTGACCATCCTCCCCTCCTCCTCCAATGCACCAAACAAACCTCAACCAGCGCATTGCCTTCATCGCCAGTAGTCACCACAACCCAACACCTGTCCTCCACACCCGCACACAGTCACACCGATCATCTGGCTTCCCTTACAGATGACCCCACGCCACCTCTCTCCTCCGTAGTTCACCGGAGTACCCGCGCCGCCGCCATAGTAGCCAAACAAATAGACGAAACCATAACATTTAACTACCTTATATTTCCTTAAACCCTTCCTTCTGGTTGTTATGTTCCTTCAAAATTTTACAGGAAAAAAAATTCCATACAGATTAAACATTTTTCTAAAAATATGAAATATTCTTGTTTTTGGTGAAAGTTGACTATGGAGAGATGGCAGAGTAATTCACAGTAACTGCGAGTTTTGACGCCTTGCTGTTTATATTCTTAGTTTATTTATACATAAATAAAAATAAAATCAATGACACGTGGTAGATCCATGTGGACACTGATGCACACACAATACGACACGTAGCACACTTAATTTTAAATTTTACCGCTACAAATATAATATGGAACGGGGGTAAAATCGGAAAAACAGAACAAAGAAATGGAAAGGTCATGACATATATAGTACAAGTGAAGTAACATATGCGAAAAGGCGGAAAATAAAAGCAGATACACAAGTCTCTCAGTCTCTCTCGGTCACTTGGCTAGTGTTGTTGAGCTCTCTCAGGCAAAAACAAAAACAAAACAAAACTAGAAAAAAGAAAATAAGGTGAGAAGGAGAAGAAAGCTTCCCCTCCGTCGTGTTCCCTCTCCTGTCAACCTCACCTCTCTGTTTCTTCTCACACCAAGTTTCCGTTTTTTGCATTCAATTCCCACGTCCACCTCATCATCACCTTCTCTCTCTCTACTCTCACACCATAACCATTTCCTTCTTCAACCTCCAACAAACTTACTGGAAATTTCTCTCTCTCGTCTACATTCCTCTGTTTCTTCATTTTGATCTCTATTTCAACTTTGATCATTCACTGCCACCATGTGATTTGGAATTGGTACCATATATATTTCCGCCCTTTTTTTGGCTTGGTTTCGCTGCTCTTCCATTTTAAAACTCCAAGCATCAATTCCACTGACTTTTCAGATCTGATTTAGTCAGAACGACACTCATTATTCGATCAACTGATTTGATTATTATTTTACAAGAATGACACCTTCTTAATAAACAACTTGCTATTTTTTTTTATCGGTTTGGTTTTTCCTCACTTGTCATGTTGATTTTTCTTTTCAGTTTCGGTTAAGATTTGGGTTTTTTTGTTAGGGTTTGATGCGACATTGAAGTAGAAATGGAGGCGAGAATGAAAAAGTACAGGCAGGTGAGCCCGGAGAGGTCCAAGGTGTGGACAGAGAAGTCGCCCAAGTATCATCAGAACAGGAAAGTGGCTGTGGTTTACTATCTATGCAGAAATCGCCAGCTCGAGCATCCTCATTTCATGGAGGTTCCTATTTCGTCGCCGGACGGTCTCTACTTGAGAGGTAACGCCAAAACTTATCAATCTTTCTATAGACTATACTTGTGATTTCAGTGACAAAATTATTAGAAAATGAGGTTCTGAATAATTTATGGTGATGATGCAGATGCGACTAACAAGCTAAATGCTCTTAGAGGAAGAGGAATGTCTTCACTGTATTCATGGTCCTGCAAGAGGTGAAGTTTCCTAAAATACTTTTACAATTTGAAACTCTGCTTCGTTAATGAAAGAATTATTAGAGGAAAAAAAACAAAATTTGAACCAAACTGCTCCTTTTCATTAGTTGAATTATGTAATTCCAAGTTAAAACAGGCTACAGCTATGATGTTCTTCTCTTTCCACTTAAAGTTGTCTCACAAATTAAATATTTGTTTTTTTTTTGTTCATTAATTGTTGCAGAAGCTATAAGAATGGGTTTGTTTGGCACGATCTTTGTGAAGATGATTTGATTCTTCCTGCTCATGGAAATGAATACGTTCTCAAGGGTTCAGAGCTCTTTGAAGAGTCCAATTCAGGTAAGATAACACTGATTCCACTTTCTATTTGGATCAGTTGCGGAGATTATGTATCTTCAAATTATCAGTATCTAGGAGATAAAGAATTTTAGTTGTGTAAACATTACAAAACTTTTGTCTAACTTGAGCTTCTTCAATTGTCATGTTGGAGAAATGTAGTTGAGCAAATCAAATTTTCCCATGTTGGAGAAATAAAAATCTTAAGAAATGGATATGTTGTTTGCTGATCATCTCAGTCCTGCAGGAAATACCAAAATGAAGAATTTAAAACAATTACCAGAACCAGCATCTTCCAGAAGCAATGATGATTCTTCCTCTTCTTCAAGTATGAATGGTAAGGAGACCAAGCATTCTGAAGAGGACTTCTCTCCTCCGGCCCAATGTCCAAGTTCCTCCGATGTGTCTTCAGAGTCCAGAGTAGGAAAAAGTTCTTCAGCTGGTTCTCTAAGCTCGACAGAGTACAAAATTTATAAGAATGATGGTTTAGCTGATGCTTCAACACAAACTGAGGAAATTGTTAGCCGATCTAAAACTCGAGAAACTTGTACAAGGGGGGTTTCAACGGACAACGGGTCCTTAGTACCTGAAATTAGTGAAAATTATCAGAGCGCTGTTCCACTTGTAAAAGAGAATTCTGAGATTTGCAGGGATGCAATTTCCCCTCCTCCACCTTCCTCCAGTGCTTCTTCTTCAGCTGGGAAAACCGAGACATTAGAATCTCTTATTAGAGCTGATGCAAGTAGGATCAATAGCTTCAGGATACTTGAAGAGGGGGATGTTCGAATGACGCCCAGTGCAAAGCTGAAGGCTACAAATGTGTTGATGCAATTAATCTCATGCGGATCAATATCAGTGAAAGACCACAGTTTTGGCCTCATTCCAACCTACAAACCGAGCTTCTCCCATTCTAAATTTCCCTCCCCTTTGTTTTCTACTTCAGTAATGCTAGGAGAGCTTGATTGCTTGTTAGAAAAACCAAGGATGATGGGCCTGAGATTGGAAGACAGAGAATATTTTAGTGGGAGTTTGATTGAGACCAAAATGCTTAAGCAAGAAGGAGATGGAGCCGCAGCTCGTGCTCTGAAGCGATCTTCTTCATACAATGCTGACAGGTTGGTCTGATTTGAACCATTGTAACTTTAGGTTTTAGACTTAGTTTACAATATTTGCTCCGTATTCTTCTTCTTTCAGTTATGGTACTTCTTGCAAGTGTGAAGGATATCAATTCTGATCCTTTTTGTTGTTCACATAAAAGTGGTTTATTGCCTGTTAGATTAAGTTTTTGGATTTGGAATCTTTCCAATGGTTAACAGTTTCATTTCAGGACCTTATCTTAGAATACTGCCAATTGTTCCCTCCTTCAAGCATTATGTAAATTAATGGACTAGTTATGAATAAAAACTTACTTGTAGCTGTATACATATATATATGGTCCTTTTTGTTCTAGCTAATCATCCAAATTAACTAGTTGCAAGACCATTTAAGATACATAGCTAATCATCCAAATTAAATGGTTTCAATTTCTTGTTTTCTTTTGAAAATATTCCACTCAGCAATTGTGGAGGTTGCAGGTGTAGTAATGGTGGTTTTGATATGTAGAATGGGGCTAATGGATTTATGGGGGTTTTGCTAGTTAGAGTCTTAGTCATCTGGTTAGGATATAGTGGGATTGTTGATGCTTCTTCTTTTGAAGTTCTTAATACTTCACCGTCCCAATTATGATACATGTGTAATTGCAGGTCTAGCAAGCAGTTGGATTCAACTGATGAGGAAAAAGAGAAGTCGGCCTCTGGACGGTCAAAATGCTTACCTCGGTCAATCAGGGCTTCCTTGATCAAGCATCCACAAAGCGAATCTACGAGATCCCCTGTTTCTGTCAGGGCAAGAAACTCTTCTGATGGAGTCGAGGACTCACAAATTGGAACCCCTATGATGACAAAACCTTGCTCGGGGAGGAAGCAGTCACAGAAGTTAGATTCATTCAGAGAAGACAAGGATGAGGTGATCAAGATCGAAGAAAGTTAAGTTTTGACTCCTCCCTTCAACTACCATTATGTTGTTTTATATCTTTGTTAATATTGGGCTAAGTAGTAGTTTCTTTTTGTACCTACAGGCTTGCTTCAGGAGCTCGGGTTATAATCCAATCCAAAGGACCTTGCAACAGTGCCACTGGGAATTGCTAGAACATTTTGGAGGTTGAGCATTGGGTACCATTTGGTAAAAGCTTAGTTTGAATTTCAAATGATGGCAATTTTTTTGGAGGGAGTCCATGAGATGAATATGATGTCTGTAAATCTATAAAGTGAAGAGAAAGGCACAGATAATATCACTCATTTGGGAAAAAGAGTGGTGAGTGGGTGGTGGGAGGTCAGGTCCTGTCTTCCTAGTGGACCTTGAGTTTAGGGTTTTGGGTCTCAGCTCAGCTTTCTTAAATGGGACTGACTGTACCTTCTCGTGTAACTAGAGTTACTGAATTATATTTTATCATGACTGTCTCTCCTTTTTCCTTTCTTTAACCATTGATTGTTCAAAGGGTGTATTTTTGTTGACATTGTTTAACATGAGTGAGTGAGCCTTGAAATTCCAATGAATAGAATAGTTGGCTTCATTGGATTCTAAGCAGGAGGCTTGAAAGGCTAGGTTGACTCTCCTTCATCATTATCAACACTCACTGCATATAAAATTTAAAGTCAAAAGACTAAAAACAGGGAATTTGGTTGAGTGTTGTGGCTCACTGTCCCACTCCACATATGTTCCATTCTAGATGCTGGTTTGATTTTTGTATATAATTTGTATTCAGAGCAAGTCCGCAATCACTCAAACTGATTTTCGTTCGAACCGAAAACAATCAGAAAGACGACAAATCTCTTCTTATACTAAATTTTTATGCACAGTTTTCAGCTAAGATGACTATTGGTGGTAAAGTTTGGTCTTGTTTGATTGTAAGACAATGGGCAATGGGGGTGATCTATTCACGTGTGAGACAGCATTGCAGTGTTTGTATTGCTCAGAATTTAAAAACATGCAAGAGAGAAGCAGAAATGAGGTGTGGGAAGGCTTTTCTTTGTTTGGTTCTGTAAAATTGTGCATCAATGGTGGGCTATGTTGCTGTGTGTTGTCAGGTGCAAACAGAGGAAGCATTGAAGACTGGGAAAATCTTGGACAGAGTCGCTCGCAAAAGAGACAAACTAGTCCGGAAAAGCACAATACAAATAAACTAAGCATTCCAATCCTGGTTTTCAAGTCAAGTGCTTTAGTTTATTCAACTCTTGATCATGTCAAACCAGTTTCAACTTTCAAGTAGTTTAGCTCGCTAATTCTTGCATACGTCTACCATTATAACAATTCAGGAAATGATGAATATTGCCATGAAAAGTTAAAAAAAACACAAGCAAACAATTGTGATGCGCCCCTTGGTCGACGGTAAAAAACAAGCATGAAAACATAAACTATACAAAATTAATATTCCGCGAGATTCTAGGCATGGAGACTAAATTAGCTGAGCAAAAATAATATATAATCAGTTTGACTAGTATTCCTCTGACTATCAGTGCTTTAAATTTATTTAATTGTGAATTTATACAGAACAAGGTTGGCGGCGGCTGAGCATTTGGGTTCTTGTTTGGGCATGGTTGCAATGAGACAAACCATTGATAAAATAGCTATAGAAGCCAGACACACATATTAGCAAATGCTCATCAATACTGGGGTTGTTTATCCTTTGCTTCTGAGGTTTTACATTCTTGGCTCAATGAGAAAAAACAGGAACTGTGAGTGAAGAAGATGTACTGCATTGTCTCTGGATTCATACATGTACAGAGGAACTGAGAATACAACCCTTTAGCCATGGCCTGACTTGTTCATGAGCTACTTAAATTGATGACATCAACTCGAAACTCAAATTGCTTTCTCTCCAGTTTCCACTGCTCGGAATCTGGATGCAACATTGAGAGGAAAAGAATGGTTAGGTTATGTTTACATTCTCATAATCTGTCATCTGATCATCTCAGTGGAGCATGATGCAGCAGGGCCTCCTTGTGTCTGCCTTGTATTGTAGGAGTTGCAGCTTTGGCATTTGAGCGCCACCACGTGGAATTGGACATGGGATTGCGCTCCACAATCATTGCACAGGATCCACACCTAAGCATACACAATACCCTAAGTATTCACAATCATGAATAAGATTGAGCAGAATATACAAGTATCATCGTTTACTTGACTTACCATCTTGTTTTGGTATGTTTCGGGCATTGGAGTTGAGGCGATCTGATAAGGTAAGATTTTATCAAAAGTACTAAGAGTTAGCATCGGACTGAGAGTTGAAGCATATGTTTAATACAAAACAAGTAGATTTTTAGCGGAGGAAAGGGAAAAAACAATGATTAGACTCGTACCTCTTGATCAATCTTTTCCCAAAGCTTACTCATATCACAAATGGACTTGGAGCAAACAGGGCAAGAGTACCGACAATGTTGCTCCATCTCTTTCAAGCATTCCAAATGGATAGTGTGTCCGCAAGGTAAAACGGTTATGTCCTTCATTGAATCAAATATAAACTGCAAGTTCACATGCAACAAAGAATCGCACAATGAGTTAAAATAATTTCCCAGAATTTTCTTAGCAACAAATATATTAGTTGATTGTAAGGATTTATTTTTACCTCGAAGCAAACAGGGCAATTGTGGTGCATAGCTCGTTCTATACAATAATGTGCATCCTTCATTAACTTGGAATAGCAACATCCTGAAGCAGCAATGATAATATCTCCAAAAATCAGTTAATGTGAAGAAAAAAAAGGAGAATAAACATAATGCATATAGTATTGTTCAATAAATGAACGTTGTTCGTATATCTCACTTACCGCATTTGTCACAGTGGAAGAAATTTTCCGTGCCTCCAGTTCTGCAAAAACGAGGATAAGTATGTTTATTAACAAACTAATTCTATGATGATTGATTCAGGATTGTAAAGGAATAATCCTATCTCTCATCCAAGAAACGTCAAAAGAATTAAGAATTCGGTAAGTAAGTGAACAATAATAGTAGTACATTTGGCTCATACATACTATTAACAAAAGGCAATGCAAATTCTACCTGCAGATTCCGCATTGATCACAATGGTATTGATCCTTTGAAACCTGAAAACCACAATTGTTATGATTTATAAGCAATCATAAAGATTAGCAAATTGAAGTTAGAAGGGATTGCACATAAGAAGAAGGGTACTAGAAAGTTACATCGTCATCGAAGAATTTGCATTTTGAGCAAAAGTACTTCCCCATGCATACCCCACACTTAATGCAATTCTGTTGAACCTGATGATCAAATACAAACAATGAGAAAGATCATTAAGATGTATGGACTACTCTCGAATCTTACTTCTGCTGTCAAAATTAGATATTCTTAACACATCAATTAGAAACTCACGTCTTGTTCAGTGCTACAAAGGGAGCAGATAACCTGCAGGTCAAGCAAAATACAAATATAGAATTCTATCAGAAATAAGTATAACAAGACTAACACAATAAAATGTAAACCACACCTTAGGAAGCAATCAAAGGGACAAGACATTAGTTACCATTGAAAATCTAATTCTTGTCTCGAAGAATTAACAAAATAATGCGAGTATTTTTCCTCAAGATTGAAATCAATTGGTAGCAAACCATCATCACTACCATTACCATAAAATTGTTTTAATATTAGAGTCTGGCATTCTGAATACCAGAAGAAAGAAATATGCATAAATTTATGTGCATTGTATCGCCCTAAAATGAAATTCGTGACTTTCTAATAAACATATCAATGTAGGGAATACTTCAATCAACCAGAAACAAAGAGCCTCAGATCAATGGAAAAATGAAAGCATAGTGAACTTACTTTGGTTACATCATGACGTGGAATATCATGCCGAACAAGAGCATCGATTTCCAGTGAGTTCTGCTCATAACAAAATTCATAGAAAATAATTCAGTTGCCAAATTTTAACCCTGAAAGTAACACCATCAAATTCATAGGCAACCAATGTGCAGATAGTTTAATTAAATGATTATACCTTTGCTTCGTTATGGCAATGCCTGCAATCAAAAATCTCATTGCAACAAGGTGCTCTAATCTTGCATCTCCTTCTATAATGTGAACACCTAGCCACCGAAACCAAGAAAAATAAACACAGATTTAACATTTAATAATCTAACAAAACCAGTGACAAGGGTTCAATTGAATAATGAAAGCATACCCATAATTCACAGACACAAAATCCACCATTGATGCTTCTTTATCAAAAGATTCTGACCGCTTGCAACACAGTTGTGCTTCACATACACCTTCCATTTTCTCTATTTCTACTTAATCTGAACCCAGAAACACATTTGCAATGTTCACAAACTGATACAACTCGAATAATGTAACAAAATGAAACTTTTTTAGAAACCCAAATCCGTGATTCTTGCCAAAACCCAATATTGTGATTCAATTTTTCAAGACAAGGATTGTTGTGAGAAAGAACCCAAGTTATACTGAGCAGCAAGACCTATAATCGGAAACTAATCATCGGATTTATATGGCTTAAAACGGAAAGTACAACTGTTTCGTCTCGACAGCACATAGCTTACCTTAAAATCGAAACACGTTTCCAGATGGGCTCGAACGGAAATGGATAAGGTTGAAACGGATCTTGTAATATTCAAAATGATTTCCGTTTTCGTCACACAAACTGTAATTGTGAAGAGAAATGAGTTGGGACCGAGTTCACTCGAAAAACCCAATCAAGGCGTCACAATTTTATACTGAATGGCGGGAACAAACGAAATTACAGTCAAGGGCTTCGCTGTCTCGGTCTTCAGTTCCGGATTGGCCATTATTTTCAGTTAAGCCTATCCACACTTGGGGATATTTTGGGAAGGCGGTTTTTGCAATTTCAGGAACCCACGCGCCGGCCACCGTTAGTGCAATACACTCTACTAGTAATCTCACATAACATGAGAGAGTAGTTTCACGCTCCCTATGGGGCATCACGCCATAGAGTGAGAAACAAGTGGCGGCCACCGTTTCAGGCGAGATATTTTTAATACAAATCACCAAAAGTGGATAGGATCTGACTGTTTGCTGACGAGGCAAGGGGCCCACCCCCCCACATAAAATTACTGTCTCTACCAATCCAGCTGCTGGCAGTACTCTGGCTCCACCACACACTTTTAATGTGGAATAAATTGTACACACGTGGCATTTAAAGAGTGGATAAAATCGTAAACGTGGCATATCTGATGTCTGTCATGGGTCTGGTCAGGACCAAGCCCAACTCATTTTGGGCCTTCCAAGGTTGTATAGGGCCTATTCATGTGACCTGTTTGGATTTCAATTTTTGATAAATACTTGCGTGACTGAAAAAAGCGGGCTATTGGGCTGGTCACATAATTTATTGGACCAAGGTGAAATTGGGAAAGTCATAAATGAGGTAGTTAGAGCTGAAAATTTGGAGACGAAACCGTCACAACTCACAAGTCACAACACGAACATGGACAGAAATTTAAATAGATTTTTTTTATAAGTTTTTTTTAGTAGATTTAAGTTAAGATAAATCATGTAATCGCATTTGTGTTCAGCTTGTGTTGAATTCGTTATCAAACTTACTTAATCTCGTAGTCTGTATAATTAAACAAGTTGAAAATGAGTAGAGTGACCCGCTAAGTGGCAAAATCAAAAATATAATTCTTTAATTATATTAGTCTTGTCAATTTTCTCATAAACTTTTTTTTATAAGTAACGTTTATTTGCATAGTTATGATGAAATCAGACGCATTAGTGTTGGTATGAATGCATTATTTAATAAATTATGAGAGATGCAACGTGAGAACTTCACAGGAAGTCACCCATCCTATTACTATTATCGCCCAAGCATGCTTAATTGTGGAGTTCTGATGGGATCCGGTGCTGGTATGACTACATCTATAGAAGAAGATGAAAATGCAACACGAGAACTTTCAAGGAGGTTATCCATCCGATTACTACTCTTACCCGAACACGCTTATCTACATAATTCTTGATAAGAGTAATACTATTTGTGTGTATTGTATCTATCAATGTGTACAAGGTGCAGCCATTATATAGGCTGAGATTT
>JAYMTK010001432.1:0-16436 GCA_036897405.1 Pelargonium myrrhifolium | reverse complement strand
AATTATTTAATTCACTGAAAATATATAATTACGTTAACAAAATTTTAAATAATTGATTTTGGTGAGACCCGAACATCGTCGGGTAAAAAAACTAGTTATATTTGTATTTGAAATACAACATTTCAAATAATGAAATTCAAATAAAATTCATGTTCCAAACTATATAGCTTAATACAACTTTAATTATCAATCAATTGTTTATACTAATTTTACATCATTAATTGGTACTTCTATAAACTCGAGGGTTTCTCTACTACTTTAGACGCTCTCAGTGCACTTCGAACTCAAGCAATATTGTTCGAGCAGCCAATTCAAAAGACCTTCATCAAGTTCAAAAACATTGCAACATTTTAAATAAGTTGCAGCAGTTTCATGAATACATTACAACAAGTTAATAATGTTGTTACAAAATTGTCATATTAGCACAAGTGATCGAGCTGATTACAAATTTAGTTATGGGTGGCATAAAAGAAATACTTTTGATCTGTTTTAGATATCGACATTTTTGGAGATCATAGCACAAAACTGAGGTGAGGAGAAGGAGAAAACACTTATAACCGGTGAAAATTAAAGGCAAATACGTTTTAATTTGTATGCAGATTGTTTGAAACCTAAACTTGATTTTACATATAACGTATTTAATTAATAAATGTTCTCTCGTTGGATTGCTTAGAGCATCTCCAACACAAAATTTTTTGGGGCGCTTTGGTCTAAAGCATTGACGCTATGCATGCGTTGGAGATCTGGGCGTTAAGAAAAATGCGCTTCATTCAGGCACTATGCCAAGCTCCCGACGCTTTGCATTGGAACGCTCAATTGTGGCTGAAAAAGAACAATTGTATATAAAATATGAATTAATAAAAGAGGTCTAAATAGATAAAAATACTTGTTTTATTTTAAATACATATACATCATTTTTGCAAACCACAAATTAAACTCTTTTATTTGAAATTAATAATTAATTTAATATCCAATTCAAGTACACAGTTTTCAAGCATTTTTTTATATATTTGTACTTCAAAAAATTTGCCATTATAATATCTGTTAAAGACTAGTTGTTGTAATAAATATGTTAAAATTAGTCGTTGTAATATATGTTAAAAACTAGCCATAAGAGGTCCATTACAATTCATTATAAATTGAATACAATTGTCTATTTCTATTTAAGTTTTATTCATCCAACAACTCACATTTTCAAATTCTTCATCTATGGATTCTTCTCAAAATAGTAATTTTACGAATATGTTCAACTCTCCAAACACAAATCCAGAAATTTCTACCCAACCTTCTCAAAATATTCATCTATCTCAATATTCTCAAATTTATCTTTTTCACACAATTCTCCCAAACTTTTGCTCATTCTCAATATCCACAAAATTTCCAACCCCACGGTGTTTCCAACTATTCACAATTTTCTCCAACTCCACAAAAATTTTAAGGAATCCCATATGATGGAATTTTCTGGCATTTCCAACAATATGGAATGTTTAGAAATTTTGAAATAATTTCATCAACCTCTTCGTGAAAAATTTATGAATATGAAAGTCAACAAGTTCTTCATAAAAAAACCGTTGAAGATAGGGACAAAAGTGAAGATGACGAAAGGAGAAGCAAACACTTGAATTGGTCAGAGGTGAACAACTTACTATCGATTAGCGCTTGGCTGAATAATTCCAATGATCCAATAGAACGAAACTCGAAAAAAGATGACATGTATTTAAAGCATGTTGGTGAATATTACAACAATAATATTGAGTATGGATATTAAATTAATAAAGAAAAAATTGCTTGAAAATTGTGTACTTGAATTAGATATTAAATTAATTATTAATTTGAAATAAAAGAGTTTAATTTATGGCTATGATGAAAATGATGTATATTGATTTAAAATAAAATAAATATTTTTCTTAATTTAAACCTCTTAATTTTATTAATTCATATTTTATAAACAATTGAATTCTTTTTCAACCACAATTGAGAGTCCAAATACAAAGCGTCGGGTGTTTGACATAGTGCTTAAATGAAGCGCCTTTTTCTTAGCGCCCAGATCTCCAACGCATAGCATCGATGCTTTACACCAAAGCGTCCCATAAAAAATTTGCGTTGGAGATGCTCTTATTGTTGAATGCATGTGAGATAGTTTGGTCAATTGTTTTGCATGATATGTTGGATTGATTTTACCTAAAAATAGAAAGGCTAATCATAAAAATAATTAGCCAAAAATTGACGTCGGTTTTATTTGCTCATAAGACTTTCTCAACTCAATAACTAGGTTTTAGTGGTATACTTAAAATAATATATGATGACACGATGACACGAGTCTAATCATCATTAAGTTCAACCAACCTACCAATTTCGAAATTGTTTCGTATCATCTAGCCAAAGCATGAGTCACGCAATTAGGACTTGTTTGGTAACACTACTCATAAGCTATTAACACTTCATAACAACTTCTAGAAGCATACTTATTTGCTCAAAAATGTTTGTCGAAGCCAACAAAAGCACTTTGGTGTTCAAAAGCGTAAAGGATTTTGTGTTCGTAAACAAAAGCAAATAAAACTTGGAATTCTAATTTTTCAAACATGAATAGTAAAAGTAGAATGATCAAAATGTATATATATATTCTATATAATTTCATACTATGTTTTTTACGTATATACCTTAAATGATCAACATTTTATATCTACTTGTCAACCTTTTTATAGGAACAACTTGCCAATATACTAACAATTTCAAATTTTTACATCTAAATGTCAACATTTTTATAGGAACAATCAACCAACATACTAAAAATGTAAACTTTTTATATATAAATGTCAAACTATTTACAAAAATAGTCGACATTTGTTCTAAAAATGTCAATATTTCTATCTTACTGTTAAAAAAATTTGTAAGATTATCTAACCTTTTATACTAAAAACATCAACTTTATCTATTTAACGTATACGTTCATGTGATAAAATGAAGAGCATTTATGGAAATCAATTTTAGTTCTCTTCCTGCTTATGGTTTTGACGCAAGCAAAAAATTTAGCTTCTGAAAAGCTAACAATGATTACAAAAGCCGTCTAAAATCAGCATTAAAATATCAAAAAAAAAAAATTAGTGAGAGATTTGATTGTCCCACCAAAATGTAAAAAAATCATAAAAAAAAAGGCAATGACAGTTTTCAGAAAAGGGCAAATCAGGCAAACCAAAAATAAAATAAAATCACACAATTATAAATTAAACACAAAAAAAATGTACAATTTCCTCAACCCCTCCCATCTATATATACTCCTTGGCTTTTGTAAACAAAACTCATCCATATCTGTGTTTTTCCATCGGAAGAGAGAGAGCCCAAACCCAAGCGAAACAGAAACTCACACACAGAGTCTCTCCCACTTTCTCTCTCTAAAACGTTTTAGAGAGAGAAAGCTACATTTCTCTCTAAAACATTTCCAAGAGAAATTGATTTACAGAGGCAGGCATTGATTGAGTATGGGAGGAAAGAGATTCGCAGTTCTGATGTGCGCGGAGGATTCGGAGTACGTGAAGAAGAGATACGGAGGCTACTTCGGCGTGTTCGTGAGAATGCTGGCCGAGGAAGGCGAGACCTGGGACATGTTCCGAGTCGTCGCCGGCGAGTTTCCCGACGACGACAAGGTCGCCGCCTACGACGGCTTCGTCATCACCGGAAGCTGCAACGACGCCCACAGCAACGATCCTTGGATCTGCAGCCTTCTCTGCCTTCTCAAGAGATTGGATTCGATGAAGAAGAAAGTTCTCGGCATTTGCTTTGGACATCAGGTATTTTGAATTTTTCATTTCCATTTTTTTTATTTGATTTCGTTTTTGTTTACAATTGTCAAAACTCAAAATGACCTTGTAAGTTGTAATTTGGGCTTCTGATAGGGTCAAAATAGTCTTCTCTGGACCACGGAATTCGAAACGTGTGTTACTGTGGTTATTGTTACTGTTTACCCTCTGTTGAGGAGATGATACTGTGTGGTCCCTCGTATCAAATTTTGTCTGTGAGTGGTCCATATGTGGCAAGATTTTGGATTGATCGTAGCTAGTTTTGTTATCATTGGAGAAGAATTGGGATGGATATTTGTGGCCCCACACAAGTTTATCGTAGTAAAAAGTGGGATTAAGTAACTAATTAATGACTATGGCTATTTTTAGGTAGAATTTGATTGTAGATACGTGTGGATAAAATTGGTCATTCGGTTATGTTAATCTAGATTAGATCCGTATTAATGATAAACTTAGAGAGCATTAATAGAAAAAATCTGTTTATTTTGAGTAAATTCAGCATCACAACAGGTGACTTGTAAGTAAATTTCACTCTTTTTGACTCAATTCTATTTAAGGAAAAAAAAAAAGATATTAAATTAGAGACTTTTTTTTGCTTCTAATACTTGTATTATCTCCATATACTAGATGGTCACATTATAGGAATAGGACCCATGCCTAGCTGGAGGTGATACAGGTGCAGGGGCATTTTTGTATTTTAACTATTCATTGTGGCACATGGTGACAGTTTTGGATGATTGTGTACACGTTGTATAAATAAAACCCAAAGGAGATTTTTGTTCATGTCTAGACTAAAGTATTAAAACTTCTCAACTTGCACACAATGTTTTCATCAAAACAATTCCACTTTAGCATTGGGTTTGACATTGGGAGTAGACTCGAATTCAATAAACAAAAACCACTTGTTTGCAAAGATGCATGCGTAGATGACACTCTTTAATTATATAATATATTTTACAAAAACTTAAAATACATGTAAATTATATGTAGCCTCACGCGCGTACATGTGTGCGCAAGTTTACTTATATGTATATGTAATTGTTTAAATGCTCATTTTTCTCGTTTTCAACTATTTTTCATGTTTTCGTACTAATAAATGTTTAAAATTCTACCGGCAATTGCATACAAGTGAGTTTACACGTAACTTACATCCACAATCATTAGTTCTACCAATTCTCTTCCTATATTTTTACCAGTGGTTATACATTTCCTATCACAAAAGATATTAATTAGCTTAGTCATTACGCAATCTTGATGCAGTTTTGATACGTGACAGGCTGAGGAGACCCTTAATCATCAAATAGTTAAATGGGTGACTCATGAGCATCATTCAATATGAATATTGATTAATTCAATAATTTGATCTACATGACATACTCATTGTGCACTCTCAGCCTCTAGTTTTGGACTCACCTTTGTTTATTGTTTCTCAAGTCATCTACCATTCTGTTTCTTATTGCTCAATAAAGGCAATTGTCATAAAAAATCAATATGAAGCTGGACTGTCCTCCAGATTGAGACTTGCTCTTTTGTTGTTCCAATTCCATATATGTAACTTGCATCAATCATATAATTGGACCGTGGAAATGGATCCACTGTATACTTTTTTTAAAAAGAGAACACATGGATTTAATGTGGACGGCAGGAATTAGTTGGATGGGTTAGTATTGTGGTTGGCAGATAACAATTGTCGGCAGATAGGATGGCAGTAGTTGATTTTGTAGATAATAATTGAGTTTTGTGCCCACAGTTAAATTAGTAATTTGCATGCACATGTTTAACTGAAATCTACTTTCTTTGATCCTATTAGATGCCTACGCGTTGTCCATTCACATGATTGGCTTTGCTATTTTCTTTTTTGGGTAAAAGCTGATGTATTTTGTAGTGCCCTGAAAGTTGGAGTTTCACGTCTTCAAAAGCTATTTATGATGGATTCTGAGTGTAATTTTGCTTGCTTACTCATTTAGTGCAATCAATGTATGATTGTTTTGTGTGCGCTAAGGGACGCAGTTGATGCTGACACTGATATTAATGGATTCTTTTAAGTGGTTTGAAAAAGATTTGATGATTCAGAAAGAGGTTGTGATTCATTAGTGAAATATTGAATATTTATGTGATGTGATTGTGGTATTTGATTTGAGCAGGTGTTGTGCCGAGCATTGGGAGGAAAGACAGGCAGGAACGGCTCTGGATGGGATATTGGAATCACAACAGTTCATTTGTCCACGTCATCAAAGCAGTTCTCGTCGCTCGAATTGCCTACTATACTTTCTGTGATCGAAGTCCATCGAGATGAGGTAATTTTTCTCTCAAAAACCTTATCCTATCTTTAACCAAAAAACATTGTATTCCTTCTATAGTAAGGCACTTACTTGTTAGATTTGCTTCTCTCTCTATTTTGAGAAAATATTAAGGAGAAGTTAGAAAACTTTGAACCATTTGAGTTTGTTATAACAATGGTAAATGGGACACATAGCAGAACGTCTCCTGAACTTTTGCAAAAAGCCGAACAAAACACTTATTTTAAGACTTATGGAATATACACTTGGATGCAATGACGGGGTTAGGAGTGGGTGGGTTGTAGAACGCAAGGGCCCACCCCAGCTTTATCTATAACATATATGGTTAAATGTGTATTGTTTCTTAGTTTAGTGATGAGCGGTCTACCCCCACATGAATTGAATCTTCTCTTATATCATTTATATTTTTGTATTACATTAGGTTCGGGAGGTCCCTTCTGAAGCTGAGGTGATGGCATGGTCGGAGAAGACCGGCATAGAGATGTTTATGTATGGTGATCACATAATGGGCATCCAGGGTCACCCGGAGTACACTAAGGACATTCTTCTAAACATTACTGATCGCCTCCTCGAGCGCAACCTTATAACGGTATCTATATCCACCATCTGATACCAAATGAACATTTTTCACCCATGTCGTAACGTTTACATTGAAAATGTGTAGGAAATTCATATGGAGGAAGCGAAGGCAAGGATAGAGGCGAGTGAGCCAGACAGGGAGGCATGGAAGAGGCTGTGCACAAGCTTTCTCAAAGGTGGATTGTGACCTGTGAGGGTGATTTTCAACTGTCTTTAGAATAAGTGATTGTCTTTGTCATTAGAATAAAAGAAGGAACTTTGAAATGTAAATATTATCAATTTGGAGAGAGACAGAGAAGGTAGAGAGAGAGGTAAGAGTTTTTTTATAAAAGAAAAATAGGTAGTGAGAGAGAAACTCTTTTAAGTTTGTTTAAATCAGCTTTTTTAGTTTCCGTACAATATGTTTGAGACTTGGATAATAAACTATAGGGTATTGTAATGTCAAACTGAAAGTTTGTTTCATTGTTTATTTACTTGTGTTGCTTTCTAGTGCTTTAAAGACTGGTAGATAATGCACACACAGCACAAGTACTATATATATATGAAAAGACAATATTTAAACAAAAACAAAAGTTGGCATCTAATTGTTCATTTATAGTTAGAATTTCTAAATAATTTTGAAGTTTGTTTGGATTGGATTGGCTAAATTTGTTCTCTTTGGTTTCAAAGGTGAACTACAGGAGTAGGGTGGATATTTCATCTTCCAAATTCATATGGGAATAAGTCATGGATCCAAGAGACTAGGCAAGTTCAACGTCATCAACTAATTGATTTTTATCAAAAGATGTCATCATTAATCTCTTGTACTATAAATATATATTTCATCGTGTTTTCGTTGATAATTATAAATAAATAAAAAATCATTTTTCGTGTGTTCATTAATTTCAATCATGTAAAAAATTTTGAGACATTCGAGCACAAAACTACAATCGCTTAAATTTGAATTGTAAACCAAAAAAAGGAAAAGTAGGAAAACGTGATTGTAAGTATGAATTAAATTGTGCGTAAAAGAGTGTAAAATTGATTTAATTCTAATCCAAAGAGGGTGAATAAGAATGAGAATTAAATTTTGGATTTTGTCACCCTCTTTGGTCCAAAATCTCATTTTTTTCAACCAAATCTCATTCTAGGTTAGTGGTTAGTTTGGTAAAAACAATCAACTTCCAACCAAATCAATTTTTAACTCCTTAAATTAGTCATTTTCAAAAGCTAGAAATGTGTTCCCACAGCCAAGCAGGAGCTCATGTAGAAACTTGGGTAGATCTGATTTTAGTTTAAATCGACATAAGTAAATCAAAAATCGTTGATTGATATTCTAAAAATTACTATGGTCAACTTTATCTCAAGCCAAAAATAAGCATCATTATTTCAATATCCATTTTTGTCATTTCACAAATTTATACTCTTTTTAGTATTTCTTTGTCAAAGTTATTGTTTTATCGCACTCATTTAAAAAAAATTCAAACAGCTCGTTCCAACTACTTCTTACATAAAGTCGTGTAACCAAACAAACACTTGGTAATATTTGATTAAGTTATATCGTAAATTGATGTCCATATTACTCTTAAATATTATTGGAGAGATGTTTAGGGATGACCTCCTTGAATTAGGAGTTTGAAGGAGTCCTCAACACATATCCTAGCATGAGGTGAGAATAATAGTCTTTGACAGTATTAAGTGTTTCAGGGGTAATGTTAAGTACAAGAGATACCATCACTACAACGAGGAGCTCAATTGTTTTCAAATTTTGACTCAAGTGTGAAAGTTGGTTAGAGAAAGACAGGGTAATAGAAAATAGATAGAAGTGAGATAATGATGAGTAAAGAGTTAATTACACTTTCATATTTTGTATTATAACTCAGTTGCAATTCACTACCATGAACACTTTCATTTCGTTAACAATTAACTCTTCTGTCCAAATTCATTAGTTAACTTTGATAGAATCTTTAATTTTTGTAAAAATGACGATTTTGAGGAAGTCCTCTATTTTATTATTATAAAAATAAAAAACAAATGACATTTTAGTCTTTTCATCTGTCAACGGACAAAATTTGAAAAAATTTAGACGAAAAAACTAATTGTTAACGAATGTACGTACAAGGTAGTAAAAAATTAATTTGGTAGTTCAGGGTAGTGAATTGCAAATGAGGTATAGTACAAGGTATGAAACGGTAATTATTTTCATACAAACATTTCATATTTATTAACTCTCATAAACCTCACGACCAACATCACCTGGAAAACTTGTGTTTTCAAATGACAATAACTTAATTTGTATTATAAATATTAATGACCAATTATCTGGAAAACTTGTGTTTTCAAATGACAATAACTTAATTTGTATTATAAATATTAATGACCAATTATCTAGAGTTACAAAATTCGTATAACGAAACAAGGATTAAATGGTTCCAAACTTTCTAGACTTTTCAATATTTTTAATTTAGTCCAAGTTACCTACTATAGCAGACTTTTCAATATTTTTAATTTAGTCCAAGTTACTTACTATAGCAAGTTGTTTACCTTCACGTCGGCAATGAACTGTTGTGGATCAGAAGTTTAATCCGTGAACTTTCCATTTATATGAATTTAATCCAACTCACCACCGCGAAGCTGTACGCGGGTTTGACACCCACTTCACATTCTCTTCGATCTCGCCGGAGCTTTTTGGGTTTCTTTGTCCCTTCTTCGTCCAAAACTCTGGCGACCCTGTACATGAACCACGTATAAGAGAGCATGGACGATTTCAATAACTTGGAGGAAAGTGGAGTGGTTTGAATTCTAGACCACTGAAAGATCCGAAACAGTTTTATTCAAAACCCAAAAATAGATATAACCGAAAGGCTTGAAACGGTTTTGATTCGAAGCTAGAAGTTTTTTCGTTCAGTTCTGACTCCTAATAGTCTCATGACTGTTATGATGCGATGAACAACTATTTTCTTTATAAAAACAAAGACTAGGTTGCTAGAGTTTCTGTGTTGTCGGAGTCTTGGACGGAGAAGGGACAAAGGAACTCAGAAAGCTCCAGCGAGAAGAGAAAAAAATTGGGTGTAAAAGTGACAGATAGTTTTGCGGTGGTTAGCTGGAGTAAATTAATAAAAATTGAAAGTCAAGAGAATAAACTTCAGATTAACAACAGTCCATTGTTGACTTGGAGATAAACAACCTACTACAACAGGTAACTTGGACCAAAAATAGAAATTTAAGGGATTGGAACAAGTAAAAACCCTAATCAAGGGCCAACTCAAAATGTAAGAAAGTCTAAGGGGTCTGGAACTATTTTGATAAACTAATTAAAGACAAATAAGCAAAAGCTATGTATTATTGTATTGCAATCTATCTTACCAAAGATACAATAATAGTTTTATATAGAAGCAAGCAAATAGTAAATAAGAATACCTAAACAAATAAGAAAAGACATAAGTAGATAGGGAATATGAGAACCTAAGTGATTCGCCACAAAAATTTGGAAATAATTTGACTAATGACGAGGTGACACGTGGCTCACCAAATCAGTCAAAGAAGTGAACAAGAGCTCCAATCAGGTCTTCGGATGGAGTAGAAACCCGAGACAAAATCAGTCGGATCATCTAAGTGTCATGGTCAAAACAGTCTGATCAAGTCAGCACCGCCTAATAAGTTCAACACTTCCTAACCATGTCATCACTGTCTTATCATGGCAGCACTACCTGAACATGTCAGCACTTCTAAACTTGGGCAGCACAGCCTGACCAAGAAAAGAAGTGACGGACCCACGACATGAGTACCTTGTCCATGCGCCAGAGTAAGCAGACGTTTGTTGGTGAGCATATCCAATAGATAGCTGGCCAAGAGACCTACGAGTCTCACCTCGACATCACCCAATCAGTGGTCGCCACGTGTCAGTTAAGCTAGGAGGCTATATAAGGATCCCCAGGCCCAAGGTAAAAATTTCGGTCAATTCAGTTTTTAGAACATAATTGCAAGAACCCAAAAATGCTCTCAAATGTTCTTCATTTATTCATCGCGTTCTTCATGCGTTCTTCGATCTTTGAATGAATTACGGAGAAAACGATTCTCGTTTTCATAAGATTAGCATAGCGGTTTTAATTGTGTTTAGAACTCGTTCTCACACTGAAGGCGGTCCCCTGGTCACACATCCAGGGTTTCGCTTAACGATATGTGCATAAGATACATGTCACTGACCAAATATGATCAATGCTACCGCCAAATAGTAGAAGACCCGAAGACCCAAGTCAGACCAGTCAACCTACTTTGACTTGGACAAGAAGACCAGAACGATGATATAGCAAAGACTTGAATTTGACTCAAAAAAGTAGTTAAATCATTTTGTTCCACTTCCGAGAATGTTTTGAAATATAGCATTCCATCCAAGTATCCTAACAGCAACACGATGAAAATGGAAGGCAACAAAAGACCTGGTAAGGACATAGCCTCACCATCAACTGCCGGCAAGAGTCCTGACCAGTAAGGGTCTGCCACCTAGCAGAACTAGTCACCAATCAAGGCGAAAGATGACCATCTAGGTGAAGGCTCTGGAAACCTCCATGCAACACTAAAACTTGAGGAAAGAATTGGAGCGAATAAAGACTCAAGAGGCCCTCAAGGCCTCCCTAGCAGTGGTGCCACTTCAACTAGTTGTCATCCTTCAAGTGACAAAAATGCCACCTGACCTACTCAGGACAATGTCTAAGCAGTTTATGGGTGCCATGTTTGCCACCTTCTTAGCTAACAGTGGAGTGACCATTCCACCAGTTACATCAACAATGGCAATTGTGGTCGCTTCATTAGTTGTACCACCAATTACACCAACAATGGCAACTGGATAACGATACAAGAAGAAAGAATGGTACTTTCAATTCTGAACACTCTTGGATTGGGGAATGGTGGGACCACCAGTTGAAAAAGTCACCTTGTCCAAGGCAGTCAACCAAGGACTTCAGCTATGCAAGATCACCCTATCCAAGGCAACCAAATTCGGACATTAGTATTTGAGTGGGGTTCTCTCGAGGAAGCGTACCTAGAAATAGGGACCGTTGTTTCAACCTTTCTCATCAACCTAGATAGCAAATTTTGAAAGAAGGACAAGGTGAATCAGGTTTCTGGTATAATTCGCAGAATCCACCGCCCTCCCAGGCAGCACTAACCATTGAAGACTCCATCCTAAGTGCCAGCAGGAGGGCTTGACGAAAAAAAGCTTGAGTGAGAGATCAACAAGTTGAAGAGATGCATCAGCAAGATAAAATAGAATTGTATAAAAGCTTACATAGAGATAAGCAATCCCAACTAGAAGTCTATCAAGCAAGTATCCTTGGGGATCAGTAACCTCTAACCGAACAACTGAGAGATCAGCAGTGGGTAAACATCACATACACCAGATCGGGCGAACGAGTATCCCTGACCTGGGGAAAAAATGAGAAGAATACAAGAGTTAAAAAAGAAAGATCTCTAACTACATGCCCCTTTAACACCACATACGAATAGGTACTCGAACATACCCTTCAGTTAGACGAATTATGTCTCCCCAAAAAATTGGCACCCGAAAAGAAGAAGGGATCTAAAGAGAACTTGTGGTACAAGTTACAAGAAGTTAAGGGGTATGACATTAAGGATTTATACTACTTCAAGAAGTACGTGGAGAAGAAGCTTAAAAAAGAAGAGTTAGAACGATTCAGGGCTAAATCTGATAAGAAAGGCAAGAAGAGAGTATACAAAGACTTCCCAATAGATGCCCGAGATAAATCTTGAAACTCGTCGTGTCCTCAAGCAGCACAATCCTTCAAGGGGATCGTCTCATGTTGTCCCATCTTTGTGATGACACACTTGAGGCAACATGGCATATCAACAGAGATAATGTCTCCTAGCAAACATGACTCACATTATTATTTGAGATAAATCGTGGAACTTGTTGCATCCTCAAGCAGTGTGGTTCTTCAAGGGGATCGTCTCATATTGCCCCATCTTTGTGATGGAACACTTGAGACAACCTAGCATAGTAAGAGAGATTTTGTCTCCTAACAGACATGACTCCCTTTGGCTGCTCGAGGAAAATCGTGGAACCCACTGCGTTCTCAGGTAGCGCGATCCTTGAAGGGGATCTCGTCTCACAATGTCATATCTTTGAGATGGCACAATTGAGACAACATAGCGTAGCGAGAAAGATCAAGTCTCCCAACAGACATGACTCCCATTGGTTACTCGAGGTAAATCACGGAACCCGCCTTGCCCTCATGTAGCGTGATTCTTCAAGGGGATCGTCTCATGTTGTCTCATCTTTGTGATGACACACTTCAGACAACCTATCGTAGCGAGAGAGATCATGTCTCCTAGAAAACACAACTCCCACCGACTGTTCGAGATAAATCACAGAACCCACTAGTTCCTCACGCAATGTGATCTTTTAAGGGGATTGTCTCATGATGTCCCATCTTTGTGATGGCACATTTGAGACAACCAAGTGTAGCGAGAGAGTTCATATCTCGTAGTAGACATGACTCCTAATGGTTGTATGAGGTAAATCATGGGACATGTTGCTTCCTCAAGCAACATTATCCTTCAAGAGGATCGTCACATGTTGTCTCATATTTTTGATGACACACTTGAGACGACCTAGAGTAGTGAGAGAGATCATGTCTCCCAGCAAATATGGCTCTTAGTGGCTGCCCGAGGTAAATCGCAGAACCGGTCGCGTCCTTAGGCAACGTGATCCTTCAAGGGGACCATGTCATGTTGTAACACTTTTATGATGACACACTTGGGACAACCTAGTGTAGCAATATAGGTCATTTCTCCTAGCATATATTACTCTCGTTGGTTTTCTGAGATAAACCACGAAACCTAACGGGTCCTCGGGCAGCCTGATCCTTTAAGGGGATCGTTTCATGATGTCCTATCTTTCTGATACCACACTTAAGACATCCTAGCGTAGCAAGAGAGATCATGTCTCCCAGCAAACATGACTCCTAGTGGTTGGAGGATTTCATTACATACCATGGTCAGATCGGCTCGACGTGAAAAACCAATAGCATAACAAAATAGATCATGTCTTTCAGTAGACATAACTCCCAGTGGCTGCTTGAGGTAATTCGTGAAACCCGCCACATCCTTAGTAACCATGTTCCATGGAAGGGATCGTCTCATGTTGCTTCATCTTCGATATGACGCACTTGAGACAAACCAAGACTGTCCTTAGAAATACCACCTCATGTTGTTCCATCTTTGTGATGGTTCGAAAAATAGCATGATCCTTGGAGGGGACCTAACTAGCAAGGGAGCCTCGCCTTCTTGGAGCCTTGACCAGATTAATGAAGGAAGTAATCTCAAGTTCACAAGGGAGTCAACACTCCCTAAAATTTTCTTATCAAGAAGATAGACGACCATGTCTCCAGAAGACATGAGTCGGTTCTCCTTAGAATGAGAGATCATCACATGGATCAAGTCTACCTAAGAAACTTTGATGGTCGTACCTCTCAAAGGCGTGTGTCTGCTCCCTAAGAAATTTTGACGGTCATGCCTCTCGAAGGTGAGTCAAATCTCCCAAGAAGTTTGACGACCATTCCTCACGAAAGTGTGTCTAAGTTCTCCCAAAAAATATTGACAACCATGTCTCTGAAGGCATAGGTCAGCTATCCCAGGAGGAATGATCGTCGTGCCCGAACGTGCGAATCACATCTGCCTCGAAGTTTAGGTTACAAAGAAGAAGGTTGAAATCAAAGTAACACATAAAAAAATTGAAAATTGAAGATCACGAATGTCCATCCTTGTGGAAGTCAAACGCCAGTTCTAAATCCTTGACAATCTGTTCTCTCGCTCCCACAAGTCATCAACTCATCCTCCATGACCCTTCGTCTCCTCGCTTCCGCGAGCTATTTGGGTAATTTCCCACAACCGGCCATCCAGTCCTCACTCGTGAGGGTTATTACGGTCGCTCCCAATGACTGTTCATATCCTTCTCCAATAGGCCACCTCCCAAGAAATCTAGAACTCAAAATTTGGCTAAGTATCCAAGGTGCAAAGCTCCACGCTCCTCAAGCTCACTCCCAAGAGCTCCCCCGAGCTCCCCCAAGCTCCCTACTATGACAATCTCCTAAGGCTCTCCCTAAATGAGCCTTCGACCAGCACTAAGTCTCAAACATTTAGAAAAAAAAAAATCTGACTTCCTCATGGAGTCAGAAGACCCAAGGCCCCTATGTGAACCCCCTTGGGAGATCGTTTATAAAGACACAAGAAAGGAAAATTGAGACAAAACTGCGACTATAATCCAGCGTGAAATCAATATATCAAAGTCACTCGGAGTGGGGGACAACTGATTAAGCACAAAAAATTGGAAATAAATTGCCTCACGATAAAATGACTCGTGGCTCACCAAATTGGTCAAAGAAGTCAAACATGTGCTTTATTCAAGACTTCAGGTAGAGCAGAAACAAAGAATAAGGCCAACCGGATCATCCATGTGTCATGATCAAGTCAGCATTACCTATTAAACCAGCCAGGTCAACACTGCCTGATCAATTTAGCACTGCTTGATCAAGTCATGACAACCTGTTCAAGACAGCCTGGTCAGGACAACCTGGTTGAGACAGCCTGGTCAAGACATCATGAATTGCACAACATAAACATTCCTTCGTCTAACGTCCATCCTCGCATCAGCAAATGTGTGATGTCCACGTGAGCTAGTCGCTGACATCCCATCCGCGCGCCATGTCCACGCATGCCAAGCCTAGCGAATGTCTTTTGTCGAGCATAACCAACGAACAGAAGGCCATAGAGCGCCATCACTCTCCCGTATGGCAGGAGAGTGAGCCTAGCGTATGCCTTTTGGCGAACATAACCAGAAGCAGAACATTAGAATGACTGCATGCCTCGTGTGTGCACACGCTAAGCATTGACCTGCAGACGAGTAGAATTGGCAGACAACAGATCAGAGAGCCCATGGGCCCCACCTCGACATCGACCAATCAGAGGCCGCCACATGTTAGGTAAACTTGAGGACTACATAAGAAGTCCCAAATCCAAGGTGAAAGGTTTGGTCGTTTTATTTCTCATAACATAATTGCAAGAACCCAAAAATGATCCCAATCATTTTTCGTATTCTTCGTGTGTTCTTCGATCTTCAACAAACTACAAAAGAACAATTCTTAAATTCATCAGCCTAGCGTTGCGATTCTTTTTGTTTTGAGATCTTATTCTCAAGCCAGAGGCGGTACCCTGGACACACACCCATTACTCCACTTAATGGTGCGTTACCTGCGCAGGCTACATGTCACTGACCGATCTTAGCACTACTACCACCAGACATTTGAAGACCCAAACAAGACAGACAACTCAATTAGTCAACCTACCAGACTTGGATAAGAAGACCAGACACGACGACGTATCAGGCTTTATTTTTGACTCATAAAAAATAGTCAAATCACTACACAAATAAAAAAGACTAGAGACTATAAAAAGACTAAGGTGACGTTCGTTTGATTTATTTTTTTAATTTCATTAAAATAGTAACAACTTACTTTCCTTAAATATGAAAATTCAATGTTAAACTATCAATTGTGGGGTCCACCAACTCTCATCATTCAATAATTCAAAATTTGCCGGAATTGAAATATCATGGTTGAGGTGTTATTTCAATTCCTAAGATTTTAGATTTATTTAACTAATCTTAGGAAAGAGAATATATTTATAATTACAAACATGCTCTTCTTAAAAAGCTAAACGAACGCAAGAATTATAAAGTTTTAATACCCAACATGTCCTCAATTCC
>JAYMTK010001431.1:0-16441 GCA_036897405.1 Pelargonium myrrhifolium | reverse complement strand
CTTTATGATCAATAAATTTAGCATTTACCATTCAAAAAAAAAAATATAGAGAAAATGGTCAAATTGGTGTACTTGAAAGTTTCATTTGTTCATTTTAGTACATAAAAAAGTTTGATGTTCAATTTGGTATGTGATTGAAGTATACTAAATCAATTTAGTACCTAGTTAAACTATCAGTTATTTTTTTTTCACCCAAAACTAATGACATGTATTTATATATAATAATATTAACACAACCATCTGATTATATTTTATTTGGACAACTAAAAATACGATAATAAAATATTTCACGCATTATAATAACCAAAGTTGGGAATTTGGATCCGACCCTGAAGGCATCCACAATTCAATCCGACCTAAAATTGATTTGATTTGATCAATTTTTCGATTCGATCGGATTTGTCCTACAAAAATACGAATCAGATTGAATTAGACAAATCCACTCTTTTTATACTAAAAACCAGAAAGTATCACTTGATGTAACAAAATTGATTTGTATACATATATAAGATCAAATTTGTCTAATCCAATTCGATTCGTATTTGTACAAAACAAATCTAATTTGATTAATAAATTGCTCGGATCGATTTTAGGTCGGATTTGATTGTAGATGCACAGTGTCGGATCTAAATTGTCAGCTCAATTATTATGATGTCCGAAGCATTTTATTTTCAACTCCAAATAAGAAAATATTTTTAATTGTCTAAATAAATTATAATCAATCGCTGACTGTGCCTGTTTTTGGTGAAGACCCAACTTATAGTACAAACTTTTTTTTATCAACAATACAAACGCCTTTGATGGTTCAGAGATCTCTGAAGGAGAATCCAAATTATACGTTAAACCACTTTTATCTAAAAAGCACTTAATCTGATGATGGGTGTTGGTAGGACACACGCTATGTTATTTGCTTCATTTGGATTTGGGTATATTTTCTTTCCTTTCTCCATCATCAAGCTTGGAACAATGTTTTCTTTTGCTTCACTATAATTGAATCTGCAACCATGAAAAAGCCAGATGGGCTGAAAGTTGGCAGCAGAAACCCACGTCATCATCATCATCATCATCATCATCATCGTCAATCCCTCAGTTCAGACCAGAGGGGGAAGCAGCTACATTGTAACAACTGAGTCAGCTGGGTACTCTCTTCTTTTCCTAGGGCATATTTATTTATTTTGTTTAATAGTATTTTCTATTAGCATACACAGTAGTTCTTGTCTGTTGATATTGTTGGTTCAATTTCATTCTGTAACTGATTTAAGCTATTTAGAGAGCAGGAGTCTCATCTCATCTAAGGTATTAGTGAATGAGACTCAATTCAATTGGATCCAGGTGGACACTCTCTCTGCTCCCACAAATTAGTTGGGGCGCCTGTATGATTGATAATTAACGAGGTGTCATCTTGTCACGGATTGGCGATTGCGGCTGTGGTTCTTATTTCTCATTTTGCAATGGGAATGGGGCATATTCTGTTATGTAGTTCTAGTGTTTGATATTTTCTCACATTGGAAAAGTGAAACCTATTTGGTGGCTTTGTCGATGACACGACTAGTGCTTGCAGGTGAACCTCAGCAGTATCAGCCCATTCCGAACTGCAAGGTCAGAAGATGGGTAAACAGGCAATTCCTCAAACATTGGTTGTGCCTACGGATATTTGTTTGTTGAGAGGTCATAACTCATGTTTTTTTTTCTACAAACACTCAGTAGGGCAAGTGGTTGATTTCACTTGGTCCCTCGAGGTCTCAGGTTTGAGCCTCGGTGTTTGTATGCTTGCTGATAATATAAAAAACTCGTGTTATTCTTGTATTGATTATTTCTCATAGTTGGCAAATCAACAAATATACATTTTCTGAACTTCAAAATAATTTAGCCAAGTTTGTTACCCTTATCACTTGTACTAGCTGGTAAACTAGGTCGATTTCATCAGAGGGAGCTTGTTCAAAACAGCAAAGCGTCTGCACCACCCGTTCATGAGAATGGTAGACATACAACTGCAGCTCCATGCTTTGCAGGTAAACCAGATTGATCTCAACAGCAGCAGATGTTTGCACAACCAGTTATAAGAGTCATATTTATACAACTGCATCTCCTTGCCAGGTTTGACGAGAGAAGAAGTTTCTTTCTCCCAAACTTTCATCTAAGTGAAGATCAAAGCGAAAAGCTGCTCACGACCATAATATTGTTTGGGATGGATTATCTTCAGGTTTGTTGTACTTTTGCTCTCCCAATTTGTAATTGTTATTTGCAAATATCCTAGATGCATCCAGTACCTACGCTATGAATCAATTTCTGAATGATACTTCTGCTTAAATTGTATGGTTATTTATTTTTTGAGAGCACATAGTTGTCCAAGACGATGAATAGAATCATTTTCTCTTGATCCCATCTTCTGCTGGTTATTGCTTATGAGGGTATATTTGGACCAAACATTACTCTCTAGTTCAATTCGTAAATTGTAAGCACCAAACATAATTCATAATCTAAATAAGTGGCCTCGAGTGGAAAAGAGTTCCTGGTCAGGCCAGCAATACTGCTGTAGTGTTTTTTTGTCAAATACCTTTGGTTTATGAGAGCACATTCCTGTTCGATACTTTTCTATTAAAATTGACACCAAATACATTAGTTCAAGCTTAAACTAAAATATCTGTACATGTTTGAGAGATTGAAATGTGCATAAAGCCTGATACTATTCACCACCAAATATAGTTCTAAATTAAGAATTAAATCAAAATATGGAAAACTGCATCCAAAACATAAACTAAAATACCGACAATGGTTCAAATAAATGCCTCAAATGGGGAGCGCGGAAAAAAGTTTATTGATTATAATAAATTGTAACATTTTCTTCAAATAAGCATATGCAGTTGAATTTTGAAACCATTTTTCAGTTATTTATGCAATAATGATATATATGTTCTAAGACCCTAAACTCCAAAGATCGTAAATGGGAAGTGTGCACCAGGCAGCCTTAAAAATCTCGACTTTATGTCAACTTGGTCATGAACAATGCACACTCAACCAAAAAGGGAATTCAGAAACGCCAAGTCATTAAACGTTATCCCCGTATAAATGGTAAGACAGCTTTATTGGGTTTTGTTGCCCTGGTTTGATTATATAAATATCATATGCTGTAGCATTATCACTTATCAGAAAAATGTCTTTTGTAGTTAATGATGAACCCAATGAGCCGCCGAGTGAAGGAATTGGGCAGAATTGCTGGATATGCGAGGCTGATCTCGCAAATCCTCCCCCAGAAAGAGAGACTGAGCCTTCCGGCCTTCCAGAGGTCGCTGTTTTGGCATGTGGTCATGTCTTTCACAGTCTATGCTTGCTCCTTGTCACACCTGAAGAACAGTTCAGAGATCCTCCGTGCTTCGTATGTGTGAATAACTTGGCTTGAATCTCTTTGTTGTTTACCTTTTTCAAGTTTTGTGTTGTTCACTCTTTATTGTTTGATGCTACAATATTGATAGAAAAGGGATCTAAATCATACAATAGGAACTGTTTAGTGCATCAAAAATGATTGGTGAATTCACCAAGCTTATGATGGCAAAAAATGGTGACAATTAATGTGAAAGTTTGTTTGGCAAGTAGTGGTGTTATGTATTTTACAAATGTGGTTCTAACTCTGGATCTTGATCAGTTGTGTATCTTGTTGTGGATTGATTTACCATGGTGATTTATTATTCATCTACAGAACTATAATTTTCTCTCTGTATCTCTTGATGTGTAAACAAATGTAAGAAGAAATTGAGAGTTAGCAATTCAAAATCATAGAATCTGTAAATTTGGTTGGACGAGTTTTTGGAAATTTTGTGATATCCCCAAAACAAATTCGCAAAATTTCGTTAAGCATATGTTTGTTTGATCAAACGCAAAACTGTGCATCGAGTTGAGGGGTGAAATTGGTTTTGTCAAGACTTTGAGTTTGAAATCGATATCGAGTTGACTTAAATGGTATCTGAATCATTCTCAAGTTCCTTATAAGGATGAGTTTTCCTATTATTGGGGATTTTAGTGTCCCCAAAATCTTTGTTAAGTTTATCAATCTGCTTCAATGGAGTTTTGCCTAAAGAGCTAGTGACATTTGTATTGGTTTGGCTTGTTGATTTGATTATTTTAATTTTCATGGTTATCTTGAAACATGACCTGAAGATTATTCCTCTGTTTCTACTTCCATATTCTGTGGCTGTCTGTCTTCCAGTTCCACTAGGATCTAGACTTCAACAGCACAAGCATTTAGGCAGCTTTTATATCAAATTATAGATTTTTACCAAATCACTGTTGGATATGCCTCGAGCTTTATTCTATTCTTCCAAATCTTTTCTAAAGAAACTTTCCTTCTTTCATATCCATCAGATTCAAAATCACTTTCTTCATCTTGGGGATTTGGTTACCATGCTTTGGCCTAAACAAGTCTTTAGCATTTCCCATCAGTGTACCCTTTTACAAAATGCCTTGGCAGGGCATTGAAAATTTGATGTTAGCCCCTTTTTTATGCATGTATCCAATTCACGATATAAACTTCATTTATTAGTTAAGTCGGAGAACCAAACAACTTGAAACAAGCGGAACACTCTGCTCTCACAAGTTCATTACCGTAGATAAGAGTAAAGTTTTACTGAGATGTCATAAATTCATCTACCATAACCAAGTAATGCAAATCTCAAGCTATCAAATTTATTTGATGGGTTTCTTCAAAAGAGGTTTTGAGAAGAAACATATCAAGTGATCCAATACAAGTGACAAAGATCTTGTTTTACATACAGGAATGGCTGGTCCCTTGTGGGCTGTAGAGGATAAAACATGCCAAGAGCTACAACACCTAGTAATTACATGAGGGCATGTTTCAGGATTCTTCATCAATACAAATTTCAGAATCTGATCACTTCCTGAGGTTTCAAACAACAATCAGGCATCTCTTCAAAAGACACCTGATAGAATCTAGTTTCGTTATACAGCATCTGAAATATTTAGCATTAGTGGTTATCTAGCTTGACTTTCACCATCCTCTTCTGATATGTTAAACAAAAACTTGGGGAGAGACGCAATCCTAGGGAGATGGAGGAGTAGATCGCTAAATGAGTCCTTCCTTGACATTCCCGGTGTCTGCTTTGAGCAAGAGCCATCCTTCAATTCCCCTTCACGTGCCTTGATATCTTTGTTCTTGCAGTCTTGTCCTGCCTCGGGAGTCTGTTTACTCTGAACATCATTGTCATCACGAGGTCCTTCAAAGCTCTCCCCATAAGCTTGCAAGTTCTGCACCGATGGAGAGTCCTTTTGCAGAAGGCAACACAGGGAATTGACCCTTGACATAAGTTTCTCATCAGATGGTGTTGTGAACTGAGTGTCACTAAGCAGGTACTGGGCAATGCTCTCCAGCATTTCCTGGCAATCTGACCCTTCCTCAGTGAAGTCTGGATTTCCAGCAGTCATCTGCTCTGAGAGACAATGTCCAAGGTGGTTCATAAGATCACTCATTGACATAGATGGGTGGAGCCCCGGCACTTTCATCTTGTCCCAATTATTCCTAAGCCCTTTGGAATCTGTTGCTTCAGAACTCCCATTTCCCTCAATTGCACGACTATCCATCACTAACATGACAAAGGGAGAAACAGTAAAATCACTTGGCAATAGCAATCGGTGGCTAACAAGAATAAAATATAACATTTGGTGTAACTCATAAAGAATATACCTTCCCACCCTATTGAGCATTAAGTTTTATTAGTCCAAACATCCCTTTCTAATGAACATATGTAGTAAATAGTAATGATAACATGAGTTGCATTGCACGGCTACACTAGTAGAAGTTTGAGGGATGATGTACAAGACCCCTCAACCAATGTATGACATGGATGCCCAAATGTCTTGGCTCATAAATGATATGCTAGTGTTGTATTTGTACAAAACAAAGAGTTGGTCCATCCTGGGATTCACAAAGCTCAAGAATGTCTATAATATATTCAGCAGGGTAATATCCCTTGAATGATCGTTCATTTAACCACACTTAGGAAATATAATGGTCATGCAGATGCAATTTTAGCAAGAAAATGTTGGCCATGTAAGCAAATTTTTAGTATGCATGGAGAGCTATACATTTACACCGGTTAGTAACACAGCTCCTAAAAGAATTAAGGACATAGAAATTTGGAAAATGAAAGAAACTAAAGTAATTAAAACCATGCCTACTATATAAAAGTGATTGTATGAGATGCTTAAAACCCAAACGTGTAAATTTTGTACCTGAGCTCGGAGAAGGAGCTTCACGAGACCGTTGTTCCAATCCCATACCAGAAGGCTCTGATAGATCCATATTTAAGGAAGATGATTGAGATTGTGCTGGTGATGCTGTATCCTGAAAGCTAGATACTACAGATCCTTTACCAGAATCAACATGATCAAAACCATGTCTTTTGTAATCATCTGGGTCCTCAAAAACAGAAGGCCGTGAATCGAAATATGGTGAATCCAGAACTATCTCAGGCTGTCGACTTAAAAAGTTGAGACGCAAGTCACATTGAATAAGCTTGTCAAAATGTTTGTTCAACAACCCTTGTGGACACTCAAGAAAATGTTGCCTACAAAGCAAAGCATAAGAAATTGTCACTAATGTCTACGTAACGAAATATACAAACTGAATGCTCAAGCATAATATGTAACAATTTTTCAGTTCAAAATAAACATAGTAAAAAAATGAGGTGTGGCTAGATTTATTAATACATCCTAGAGGCTCAAATACTAGTACTTTGATTCAGAATGAGTCAAAATGCACAATCAGAAAGAAAAGACCAAGCAGAATTATAGTTAACTTGAGTCACACAAACATTGCAACATTATCTAGTTGCTTGAGGAAAACACAGGATGTTGGAGGAAAAATTATCAACCTGTAGAAACTCAAAATGGAAGGACTATAAATAGAAAATAGCAAATTAACTGTGAGGAACGTGATATGTACATCATCCAGCAAGAGAAAACTATTTGCCCAGACTTTACCATCAGACAGATATGTACACCAACTGTACCTGTGTAAGCTAGCCTGTCCATCCGTAAAATCAGCTGTTGCCTGCCATAAAGTGTGCTTCCTGGGCTGGGGGTTGGTCTCCCTGAAGAAAAGAGGCTGTCTAGCCAGCTGCACCAATACAGCAAGTATCTTAATAAATAATTCCAGTTACATATGTGCCAATATTCTAATAAATACGCGCAAATCATTACCACAACATTCAATGTCCCAGGACCATCATCTGGACAGTTGGCCTTCAAAGCCATAATATCCGACCATTGGATTTCAATTTTACTTTTGAGACCTCCTTCAAGAACTTCCCAAACGAGTTTGTGCTTCGCAAAGTAACACTTTGCAACCAAATCACCTTCATATCTTGATTTATACTGTCGAACAATACATATTTCATCAGAAAACTGCGAAAGCTCTATATGCAATCAAGTATCCATTAAAAAATTGTTGTAGAGTACCTCCCAACGACCGATTTTTAATAGTGAAGCTGCAAAGTTCGAAGCCTTTAGCTTGTCAGTGATAACCGGAGTAGTGACACCTTTACTCTCCTTTTTAACTCCAGAGTTGAAACTCTGACTTGGTGTTGCTTCTGCAGATGAACCACTCCCTTGAGACTGAGAGAGCTTCATTTGAATCAAATCCAACAACGATGGGCTCTTCCTCAGCCGCAAACCTAAAGGACTAGGCTCATCAAGTGGGTTATATTGAGTAGGTGGTATTGGCAACACATTTGCTCCAGAGCCCCACTGTAAATTCATCAACAGGATTATAAGGAACTAAAAACGTGAAAAAATAAAAATGCTAAGCATGTAATTGCAAACCAAATGCTTAAAATAGCCCCTGAATTCCTTATATTTTCCCTTTATTCAGATTAAGAAACTCCAACCTCACACCTACGGAAGACCCTAAAAAACCCTTTCACCTCCGAGTCCAAGCCACCAGCCAGTGGCAGCACTCAAGACACCCAAGTGAAGGACCAAACACCTCAATAAAAGTTCAAACAAAAATGTAGACATGCTGACAGATTGAACGAAAAATAGTTCTTCATCGTGTAATCTTCCCGGAAAAAACAAGCAACAGAAATCAACACAACAAAAGGTAAAAATCATCCTGCTACACACCAATCAACACTTTTTGGCTGCTGATTTCACTGAAATTAGGTAAAGTCACACCTCAGATAAGTACGTCAAAGAGAACAATAATTCATTTAACAACAAACAATAATACTTGGTGTCAGCCTCGGTGAAGAGGATTTTTTTTTCATATTCCTTCCAAGTAAAACATATTTTTAGATTCAGATAGCCTGTTTATTGCGACAAAGAAGCAGCAACAATATGAAGTAAAACCTAAATATTTATCGAGCCTGAGACAATAATTGAGGCAATACCTGTTCAGAAGGAGAAGATTTCTTAGATCGCTTGTTAAGGGGACCATGCTCGTCCTCCAAGGGATCCTCGATCTCTAATTTCACCGGAACCTTGGGGTCAGGTCGGAGATTCCCAGATTGAATCAACTGAACCATGGAATTCAACAACAAAACCAGCCGGAAACGGAATTCACGGAAAATCAAAATAGCGAATGGATCAAGAATCTGAAAACCCTATGCGATATGGGATTTTGGGAGCAGACAAAGAGAAAAGGACGAGATCTTAATGGGACGCGTGAGAGAGAGAGAGAGAGAGAGAGAGAGAGAGGAGAAGGGGAAGAAGAGGGATCTTTGACGGCGAGCACGTGCGAGAACGCGTGATGGAGGTAGACTCGCACGTGCGAAGAAGAGGGGTAATATTGTCAAACACGGAATGAGAATGGATAAATGTGGGGTCAGGTTTTGTTCCCAATGGCGGCGGTGGTTGGTTTGGCAGGACACGTGGCGTGTAGTCTAGGAGGCTGGCTGCTGGGAAGCATTGTTCTCCGGGTCAGGTTTTGTTCCCAATGACGGCGGAGGTTACAATCTTGATTTTACTTCTTTGGATTATTGGTATTTCCTGTGGTTCAACAACCCCTACGTACATTTTATCATTACATGTATAACAAAGCTTGAGGGGGAACTCTATATGGAGCTAACTCCAGGGTTTATTGCTCAGGGAGTCTGGTCTAGTTTGCAGAATTCATGGCTCGTTATATGGTCTTAGGCCATAGACGGATCAAGAATACTTGTTTAGTGGGAGCAAAATATAAAAATTAGTAGGAATGAAAACAAACCACAGTCTCCTTCTTGCATCCGTCTCTGTCTTAGGCAGTTACTTCAAGCATGATTTGAGAGATTTGGTACAAACTTTGGTTTGATTTGTAGTGAGGTTGTTCACTTTGTATTATTCTATTGTCACATCTTACAAGAGAAATTTATATACTATGTTGTTAATAATGTGGACGACATTTTTATTACCGGTGATGGTCCGCATGGTATTTGTCATCTAAAAGAACATTTATGACTTGGATCGTCTTAAATGTTTGTAAGTTATCAAAGTTGTTCAGTTTAATATGGGAATAATCATTTCACAACGAAGTACACATTAGACATTCTTGAATAAACTAATATGTTATTGGTACTCCTATGAATCCAAAAGTTAAAACTTTTTCCGGGACAAAGAGTTTTTAGAATATCTTGAATTATATCATAGGCTTGCTGGAAATAGAGCTATCTCACTATAACTCAACCAAACATTTCATTTTGTGGAAAGTGTTGTAAGTCAATTTCTCTTATCTTTATGTGACAATCAATGGGATGCAGTTTTACACATTCTCATATATATTAAAAGAACTTTATGCTAAGAATTGTTGTGTGAAGACAAGGGCATTATCAAATTGTTGCAGGTTGGGTTGTGTCTCATTCTAATAGACGCTCCACAATAAACTCTTATATAATGATTCGTGATAATCTTGTATATTGAAAAAGGAAGCAGAACATGACTGCTAGATCCAGTGCAGAAGTCGAATATTTACCTATAACTTTGACAACTTATGAGCTTATTTGGCTGAAACAATTCCTTCCGGAGATGGAGTTTGTGAAGGCTACTCAAATGAAACATATATAAATCAAATAGGCAACTCTGCATATTACTTCATATACTATGTTTTAAGAGAGAATCAAACGCATTGATATTTACCATCACTTTATTTGAGAAAAGCTCATGTCAAAATGTGTTGCCACTAGCTTCATCAATTGCAAAGGCTGGTTGACAGATTTTTTACCAGATAACTTTGAGTTCTCCTAATAAACTACATCTATAACAAGCTTTTGGTTTATAATATATATATATATATATATATATATATATTCAACTTGATGGAGTGTGTAAAAATATATGTAGAGGTGTAAATTAGGGACTTGAATAAATTTGTTTGCGATCAGCATTAATACAATGATCTCATTTGTTTGTACAGTCTTGCCTTCTCTCGTATGAAGAGGGTTAACATATTGATCAATAAATCACTTATTATTCATTCTCAACAAGTCCAAAAATTGTGCTGTTGATGACTATTTTAAAGTTTTGCTAATGTTGGATCTCATGTTGTCTTTGGTTTAGTATTTGAAATTGGATTTTGTATGTACAAAAATTGGTCTTTCTGGAAAAAAAAAAAAAAAATAGTACAAATATCAAGAATCTCTGGAAATCCTAGTCAGGAAAAGAAAAAAAGTATATTGTACAGAATTTTAGGTTTTACATAATTTGAAATTTTATACATTATGAAACAATGAATATTGAACAAAAAATAAAATATTTATATATATAAAAACCGGCAACGATTTTCACCTTCGAAATAAGTGGTTTAAGACGCTTGATCATATAAAAGTTATAGGTTTAGACCTCGATTGTTACGCTTGCTTATTAGAAAAAAAGAACAATTTTCACCTTCGAACAAAGTTATAAAGATTCCAACTAGTTTTTGACAAACAATGATAGAAATATACAGTAATTTTTGTATTTTAAATAAATTGAAGTCATGTGCATTGTATTTGTGATGGGAGAGTAAAATTTCTATTAGTGTCAATTGACACAAGGAATTTTGTAAAGTTATGAAATAATGTTTAGAGTACTCGTGAATGTATAAAATACCCACATGTAATTCCCCCAATCTTAAAAAAAGAGACCCAACACATCACCCTTTTTTCTACCTATAAAAAATTAACATATTTTAGTGCATGACCATGTTCATTAGTATATGCAAGAAACTTATCAAGTTGATGCTTCCATGAGAACAAAAAAGTGAATGTTTAAGAGAGAATAGGAAAAAAATGAATAACATTACATAAAGACGAGATCGTTGGAGGCCTGAGCTACTGACATTATAGGCTCAAGATGTTCTGTGTGGCAGAATAATAAGCTGTTCAATGAAGAAGATTTAAGGGAAATTTGAACTAGCTTTTACATTGATTACGAAAATGAAGCAGAGTAATAAGTTGTCTGTTACATAATTGTAAGAAGGTACAAAAAAAAACAACACAATTTGGCATTTCCCAGATGCAAATGCAACAGCTAGAATCACTTGGCATTTCTATTTACCTTCAAATATGGCAACGCACCAATCACATTGTCATAATCACTCCTGGCAACTGGTTGCTGCACACATGCAAGTAACAATGCTCATTAATATAAGTGAAATGATTTCTGAACCAAAACATTGTTGAAATGTTCCACTTCCTCAACTCAATCTTAGTCACAGATTGTCAATGTGCTATTAAAATGATAATAGTTGACTAATTCCACACAAACAAATGAAATATATGAAATTTCGGAGTCCCTCGAGGAAATATATGAAATTTCCCCTGCAAATTCCAAACTAAGAACTTTGTATTGACATATGATAACGGATGCAGCAAGGAGCAAACTTACCACTAACAAAAGAAAAACTGATAATGAATGAGATTGCAGAGAAAACACAGAACAAAATGACGCTATGGAGTTTATTCCAACTTATGAGGAATCGTGTTAAAAGATCCAATATGTGACGAAAACTCTCCCGTCTCTCTACAAAAATAAATATTCGAAGAACTTCTCTAGGGAAATATCTTTTTTTATTTGCCAAAAAAGAGAAGAAATGTCTCTTTTGGCATACCAGCATTAAAATAACAACAGCTTCCACCCCCTGATGGCCAAAGATTTTTGTAACTAAAGTAATTTCCAGATATTTCACAAATTGTTTAAAAAGAAACCTATTTAAATTTATGACCAACTTATTAACTCCAGATGTAAAAAGTTGCAAAGAAACTTCCTGAAGTTTATCCCCACAAATAACATTTTAATGAAACTATTCCCATACTGTAAACTGCCACTATTTTTCCACAATTTAAGAAATTCATCATTCCATGTTGCCTTTCTCTACGAGAAATGATAAGCACTTTTTTCACGATTGACATTTCTAGAAAATTAAAATGTGGTGTATTTAAGAGATTAGTCTAAAACAGAACTTATTCTTATTCTGAATCTAATGAACGAAATCAATGAACCCACAGACAATTCTAGATATTGTGTCCCTAATACAAGAAAACCATCTTGTTAAATAAAATTTATTCTTATATCTAGAATCTATAAGCCTTGCACTTATCTTTCATTAGCCTAGAAAACGCTTCCCACAAAATATCTAGATAAGTTTTATGATGGGTGCTAGAGAGGAAAGGGATACATCTTAAATAAATTCATTTAATAAGAGATACATATGAAGGAGCATCAACTAGAGTAAGAACGAGTGGGGGTGTTACAAGAGATTTTCCTATTATAATAGGATTGTATTAACAAAGTAATGTATGTTAATCCATTGAATTAAAAGAAAAGAAACTGGAGATGGGAGATAAGGAAAATCATAAAAGTGATAATTTGAAATGCATTGGGTTTATAATTCAAAAGAATGAGGGATTGAAGGGGATATTAAGAACGAGATAAGTGCATGTGGGTGAAGTAGATGGCTCCAAAGGTTTTATCATCTAAGTTATAAATGAATCCTTTGAAAGCTGAAGGAGGAGTTTTATAGGGTAGTTATACAGCTATGTTGTATGATCGTGAATGTAAGGGCTCTAAAGGCATAAGATGGGGTTGGCAGAGATGAAAATGGTTTAATAGACATATGGTAACACTATAAAGGATAAAGATTCAGAATAAAGCTATATGCAAAAGTGATTCGGACCTGCGCAGAATTTCAAATCAAAACATTCTTCCCCAACCATTATGCAAATGTCATCGTCGTGGACAAGTACTCACATTGTTTCCCTGCGACAAATCCTTAGCCTTCTTTGCAGATCTCTACAGTTAGGCCTCTTTACTCACGTATTCCAGCCAAACTCTATCCCTTAGGGCACACCCTTAGTCCCTTACGGTGCTAGGCCATTATTTGTCCCCCTTGGATTCTAGAAGGCTCAAGTTCACCTCATATAGTGTTCACCTAACATAGCACACGACGCTCGTCCCCACACCTCTCTCTCTTGTTTCACCAACAATTGTCGCAATGACACTCTCATATATTCTTCACATGGATACATATCACAAGACCTCTGATCGATTGCAAATGTCAGACAGTGGTAGTAACAAGTGGTTCCCTCAAATTGCACCTCCAACATGATCTGAAGCATTATCAAAAACCGTTTTGATATCACTTTGCCTGGTTAAGATAGAAGTGAATATCATTGGACCATCACTTGGTGCAATAGCATGCTACCAATTTATTAGGCAACAAGAATCCACCATTAAGGAGGTACTAAGGATTATGAAGTATTTTCTTATCACATTAGTAATACTAAAAGTCTCTGTCTATATCTTAGTCTCATTTACCTTCCCCAATTTAGCCAACTCTTAGGTTAAGTTGTATGGCATATACAGTAATTCACACATCCAAAACTTAAATCAAGCACAGACATAGGACACTTAACCAAACAGGTCACTTCATAGCCAAGTGTATGAAAGTAAAAGGGAGAGCAAGACTGATCTAGGGAGTTTTCTATTATACAAGCTTATTGTACAGAAAATGGGAATTGAAATTACAAAAGGAGTATGAACTATTATACTAGTATCCAACTCCTTAAGGGCTCTTCCTATTGGTAACAAAAATAAGAACACCTTAATTATTCCTATGTGCTAGCTGATTACTTCGTGGCTAATTTAAGCTCAGCAACTAAGTATTTCCGATTGACCTACCACCTCTTATTACAAGTTTTCAGCTCGTGCTTGTTTTTCTTTTTCTTTTTTATCAGCAAGCGTACAAACACCGAGGCTCGAACATGAGACCTCGAGGACCAAGTGAAATCAACCACTTGCCCTACTAAGTGTTTGTACTCATGCTTGCTATATCCAGCATATGCTTGATCTTCCCGTGCTGTGCGCCAATAGTTTTGAAATGACAGTTCAATTCTAATGTCTTAACACTTACTTGGGACAAGAATCATACTCTTCTCACTAGAATAGACCCAAGTATATGTAATAGCAAATAAATGTATCCTTTCCATTGTCCACTTTGGTCAGACATGTATTCAATCAGAATTTCCTACTGTTAAGTAATTAAGATTGCAAGGTCACATATCGAGGTAAACAGAGAAAAGATAGCTTACCATCTTTGAGAGACGCTTTTTCCTCTTAGTATTCTTCTTTCCCAGCAAATGTTGCTTCCCAGCTCCCCTCCGAACTATCTTCCCTTTGCCGGTCACCCTGAACCGCTTTGCTGAAGCCTATCAACAAAAATTCCAGTAAACATTTAAGAAACAAACTTCCTTTCAATATGAGAAAAATGTTAAAATGCATCTTAGGACATACCATTTTATATTCAAAAGGAACTACTTTGATAACTCTTACCCATGAAAAGTAATGCAGACAAAGCATTGCTATTCAAGGAAAGAGCACTAATTCCAACATTACAAAACTAAACAAGAGATATTCAACTTAACCCATATACAAAATCTAAAACAAAACGCAATCTTCCCATTCTTTCTCACATTTTCTGAGGAAGCAAACACAGAAACAAACGGTAGCAGAGTTCACCAAAACCCCCAATTGATAAAGGAAACAAGAGAGAAACTTACTTTGTGGGTTTTCATTTTGTAGCCTTTAGCGGCGACAATGATGAGAGAGCGAGGTTTCTGAGTTGGGGCGGTGTTGCAGAGAGTGAGGGAAAGAAAAGGCGAGGAGGCGAAGCCAGATACGTTATGGGAGAAACTGAGTTTGAGGAAGTTGGTGTTGAGAGGAGCGAATTGGACAGAGGTGCGAGAGAGTCGAGTGGGAGAAGAGCGTGAAGGGAATATTTTGAAAGTAAACGGCAGAGTGGCCGTTGCACAAGCCATTTTAGCTCGCAGAAGAAAGAAGAAGAAGAAGAAGAAGAAGAAGAAGAAGGTGTGTTTTTGTGGTGAATGGTGATGAGATAGGGAAAAGGGATAGAGATGGATGAGTGGATAAATTGACGATTTTATGGCAGTTTAAGGACATTGCGTCCTCATGGACTGCAATGGGGTCGCAATTCATGTTTATAAATACTTGTTCTTATCGAATCATGTTCAATTTTTTTAACCAACAATTGATTGTTTTTTTTTTGGGAAATGACGGTGAATCCCATCTTATACACTTAAAATACATGACCCTCTTTTGTTTTAAAAGTGGACAACGGAGTACTCCTTATTATTGTTTTAAGTGTAATAGGTGGATAGATGTGGATTTTGTTAACAGAAGGTGCAAAAAGACAATTTTACCCTTAAACACTATTCATCTTCTTCTTCATTACAGTACTGTTCCTCAAAAAAAAAAATTGCTTTAATTACAGTAACCAAATACTTTGATCTCTGTAAAACTCTTTTCTTTTGGGGATTTTTGTTCACTTTGACATGTGGGTATGCATGATTGTTGATGTTTTTTCATGTGTGTGCATCATGTTATGATTTGTTGTTGAAATTGAAAAGCTCCAGATATGGTCGCCGGAAAACGTAGCCGGAGGATTCAATTTTCCTCACCACCCCAACATTATTTTAACATTAAATTTTTCATTCCACTCCAAAACTTTGAATTTATTATAAAACCACCCCAACCCCCATATCTCTCACAGTACTCTCTGAAACCCACCCGTTTACACTCTCATACCTGCTCTTTCTCTCTCTCTCTCCTCCACTTTCTCTCTCTACAACCTTCTCAAATTCACCATTGCCAAATAGGCGTGCATGCATTGCACACACCTTTAATATTTATTTATTTATTTATTGGTTTCACTTCTTCTTCTTCAAAAACCCACCACTAATCACCAATCGTTTCTCGAATCAGCTTCGTGATTATCTTCGTTAACTATGTTTTTGTGATGGGTAACGGTTGATTCTGAGGTGGGTTTCGATTTTTCAATATAAAAATGTCATCTTTGGTTTCGGTTTTTGGGTGTTTCTTAGTTGGGTTTGTTGCTTTGTTTTGTTTGTTTCCTGAGAAAGTTTAGCTTTTAATGTGATGTTTTCTTTGTTGGTTCTTCAGATTT
>JAYMTK010001430.1:0-16448 GCA_036897405.1 Pelargonium myrrhifolium | reverse complement strand
GAGGGTGACGTGGCAAAAATTCGACTTGGCATCGTCAACTGGTTATAGAAGGTAAAATGGGCTAAAATAATACAAATTGAAAGTCAAGGGTTCGAGAAGCCTAAAATCAAAGTCAGGGGGCTGACATTTTATTCTGAGAAAGTCAAGGGGATGTGGCTATAATTAACCCTATCAAAATGTACATTGGGTATAAGAAGAAGGATAATCAAAATAATTGTATATTTTAATTAAAAATACCTCCTTTCCAGAGTTTTGGAGATACGGTTAACCATTTATAAATAACGGTTGACCGTTTAGTTCCTTTTAGGAGGTAGATACGGTTAACCATATATAAAAAACGATTAATCATATTTAATTATTATTATTATTTAATAATAATATATGACCTAAGTTAAATTAACTTAACCTAATAAGTTTAATAATAATAATAATAATAATAATAACCTAACCTAAAAACTAACCTAAGTTAAGCTAAACCCTAGACATATATATAATATTTTTCTCCCATTTACACCATTTCAGCTCCATCCACTCTCTCCTATCCGCCTCTCTGTTCTCTCCCTCATATCTCTCTCCTCTCCCTCCCATCCGCCTCCAACCTTCGACTTTGCCTCCAACTTCCGTCTCCATCATCGGCTCCGCCTCCACTTCCGTCTCGCCTGAAGTCTCCTTCGTCGGTTCGACTCCTTCCACCTCCTTCGACGACGAGAAGACGCATCCATCCGCCTTAGCCTATGTCCAACTCGCCTTCTTCCGGCAGCACCTCCATCTTTGTCCGGCGACACCTCCCTGGCCCTTGCCATCTCCGCCGCTTCGACTCCGCGTTCCAAGATCGTTGCTCCTCTCGTCCGATTGGTTAGATTTTGTGTTTCATTTTTTTGGGGATTTTGTTTCATTTGGGGTTTTATTTTTGTTTCATATTTGAGTTGAATCAGTAATTTTTGTTGAAACTATGACTAATTTTTTGAAATTACAGTTAATTTCAGTTTTATCACTATTTATTATTTGGTTAAATTTCATCCAATTTCATATATGTATACCTCATTTTTCATAATCACAAATAATAAAAAAGAGTCGTTTATGCTCATTTCTCTCTACCCTCTCTTGTATTGAAGGGCAATTTGGTCATTGCCCATTAGCTACTAATTTTACTATTCACTACTAGACCAATTTTGGTACAGTAGCTTTTGCCCCTCCACTGGAGCTCTAGTGGAGGTGGAACAATGTTTGGCTCCGGTAAGTAGCATTTTGGCTATTTTTGCCAAACAACCAACATCCTAGTTGGCCAAAAACAACTTCCAGAAAATCCTATGTGGCACCTCCGGGAAGTAGGAAGTAAAGAAAACAAACAAGCTCTTACCCCGTCTCAAAATGAGTGTTCTTGTTTCTATTTTAAAAAAAAAAACTAAGGAGAAATTAGTTAGTATGATATATTTACACTTGTATTTTTGTGATCATGTTAAGGGATACTAACTAATGACTTATAAAGATATTATTGACTATTCATGCATAACTAGCTTACTAAGAAAGGAAATAGGACATTCATTTTGGACAAAAAATCAAGAAAAACAAGACACTCATTTTGGGACGGATGGAGTAGTATTTTTTTTGGAAAAAGTGCATCTCGGGTTCTTGTACTATCTCACTTATTTCACTTGGGTCTCTGAATTTTGTTCCTGTGAGGTCATAGTATCACTCATTTTTTCCTGCGAGATCCATTCAGTTAAGTTACTAATGAAATTCGTCAAAACTAATTGACACCGTTAAAATTAAATAAAAAGTTAACTTTTTTGAAAAAAATGATTTAACGATTTTGCCTTTTATAGTTTTCACATTTTGTAATTGTATTATCTTCTTCAGTACACCCAAGGACCATCATTCTCTAGGAAACCTAAGGACCAAGGACCTCCTTCTACAACGAACCCAAATTATGAAACTCACATGCAAAAACACCATTAGTTAAAGCTTCAATCACTCTTACAAACTCTGAGAACGCAAGTGATGTAACTAATGTGCTTTGGGGAAGGAGGGTGGGAGAAAGACTGTTGATTCGACATAAAAAAATCATAAGTATTTTGGCCAATGAGAAGATGGCGTGTGGCTCTTCAAATTGGTCAAAGTGTCAGCGGGAGCTCTCATCGGGAATTCGAGACCTGAAAGCCCAACACTAGAAGACTAGAGGTCCGAAATACCGAAATTAGAAGACCGGAGTCGGAAGACTGAGGTTGGAAGACTGAAACCAGAAAATCGAGGTTAGAAGACCGGTAGGTCAGAGAGCTAGAAGGCCAAAATTACAGTCAACCTACTGGTGAGCATATTCAGCAGCAATTAGAGGAGTCAAGCAACTCTCAAATAGGAAGAGTCGAGCCAATATCCGTCTGCTGAAGGCCTCAACAGATGGCATGTGGTCGACCCTAGGGAGTTGGCTGGCCCTATTGGTGAGTGGAACCAACAGGTGGTCGATCAGTCGATGGGTCACACCTCTAATATCGACCAATCATACGTCGACACGTGTCAAGTAAGCCTGAAGGCTATAAATAGAAGCTCAGGTCCAAGGTAAAAAGTTTGATCTATTCATTATTTGAACCACAATTGCAAGAGCAAGAATTATTTCTCTATTGTTCTCCGCGTTCTTCGTTGATTCTTCGATCATAAATTTGTTGAATCTCGAAGTTCGCAGTTGATTACTTTAGAATTTGTTTGTGTGTAGAAACTTATTCTCACGCCGGAGGCTGCTTCCTGTACACATATTTGGGTCTCTGCTTAACGGTGTGTTCTATTCACAGACTACAAGTCACTAACCGGATTTGGGCTATGTTCCACCAAATATAGGAAGACTCTGACCCAAATACTGAGACTAGACACGTCAGACACCCTAACTTGGAAAAAAAGACCAAACGATTTTGAATCTTTAACTTGACTAGAGAAAAAGAGTCAAATCAATTGGTTTCATTTTCGGGAACGTATTGAAAGTCATCGTTCCACTTAACTGCCAAACGATAATAGAAGAAAACAAAAGAGTTGGAAAGGACGTTGCCTAACCATCAATTGGCAACAAGAGTCCCAACCAGCAAAGATCTGCCACCTTGCGCAGAGGAAGCAGAGGAAGTCGCCATTCTGGGCGAGAGATGGCTATTAATTTGAGTAAAAGCCACTGAGATCGTTGCTCAGAAAGAAGACCTGCGAAAGGGGCTAGAGTGCAAAAGGGCGTAGGAGGCTCTCCTAGCCGCCCAAAATGTTGCACAACCCCAGACGACTGACAATCCGTCAGTGGCACCCGCCCCTCTCCCTGCTAGTAACCTGCTCAAGAAGATGTCCGAGCAGTTCATGGAAATTGCGGTGGCTTTTCCTGATAAAAAGCGCGCCGTGTGGAGAATCGTAGGTAAGTTTATTACTGATTCTATGATAAACTTCAAAGCAATGAGTGCTAAAATGGCTTCGATGTGGAAGCCGATTGAGGGCATCAACTCATTTGAGATTTCAGATGAGGTAATTGGAAATGGTGAAGAACAATTTGTGCTTAAGCTCTACCATGAATAGGATGCCATAAAGGTCATTGATGTTGACCCGTGGTTTTTTAGCTACCAACCACCGGTTTGTAAGTTACTAAAACCTAGAGAAGAGGGAGAGTGGGTGGAATTGGAATGGTTGGAGATGTGGGTCAAACTCCATGCACTGTTAAAAAGTTTTAGGAATGAGCAGGCATTCTGCAGTATTGGGCAATACATTAGGAAGTTTGTTAGTCTGGACAAACAAAAGGGAAAGGGAACCCGAGTTGCCTACACTAGACTGAGGGTTACTGTGGATAATAGGAAGATGTGGAGAAGGCGTATGAATGTCCGCCCACTGGGTGGGGTGTGGAGTTGGGTGTATTTTAAATACGAGAGACTTTCATACTTTTGCTTCGTGTGTGGCATCTTGGGGCATGGCGAGAAGTCATGCAAAGTTCGATATGATATGGGGGATGTAGGTGAGGAGCGCCCATATGGCATGTTCATGAGAGCGTGGACAGAAAAGCAGAGTTTGGCTATGTAGCCAAATGGTTTCGAAATGACGACTTGAAGTTCCCAAAGTGGGGTCCTCTTCACAGGCTCCCTTGCCAGTTGGCAACAAGGAAGTGGCAGAAAAGGAAGGACAAGAGGGGAAGACAATTTCGGCTTTCAAGAGGTAGAGATTGGAGGACACCAAGGAGAGGGAGTAGATAGCAATGTCGGAAGGTGATGAGGTAGATGAGGTCCCCGAGATAGCCTTGGAGACGGGCAGGAGTTCGTGTCATGAACTCGGGCAGCTTAGGTGGGTATGGACCGGCAATCCCTTACCCGTTTTCCTAAGTGGTTGAGTAGTTGAGTGATCGTACGTCATGGTGTACATATAGAGATGACGTGGGATGGAAAGCACCGTCAGGATCGGTGTGCCAGAGTGGGCCAAGTCTACCTTGTTGGGAGGACGGATTAGTCGTTTTGGTTAGGACATTGTGTGTCCACAATTAAAAGTTTTTGGTTTCAGTACTAAAAAAATTGGAGTTGGCCGTAAAGTAAGCTTGGGGTATAGGGTAGACTATCGATCTGGTGTATCTTGTAACATGTTGAATGACAATTTTATGAAGTTAACTTTCGTTTAAAAAAAAGGTAGGGATAATTGTATAAAAATAAGGTGAATTATGTTCGCATCATTGACAAGGCGACATTATTGCGACATCATTAAGGACCCGCCATCGCATTATATTGACACTTTTTCCATTTTAACATGACATCATCTTGCTATGAGTCAAACTATCATGATGTAATCATGACATCACCTTCTACCTATCATGTATTTCCATATCGCATTCTCCATAAACTTTGTGAGTACAATACTCCTTCCATCCATAGAATAAGGGATCTTATTGCCACTTTCAAGTTTTAGATTTCATGACACATTTTTATATTTTCACTATTAATATATTCTCTAAATTTTCTTTTTAGCCTTTTCTTGTATACCTCATTTTATCATGATAGAAATGTTTACTCTCACGTCCAAAATGAATATAAGGCACACTCTCTAGGTTCACTTAACGATGTGCTCTACTTTCGGTGTGAAGACCTAGGTTGAACCTATCATATGGACTTGAGCCCACTAAATTAAGCTAGATCTAAGCTTGAGGATTATGATCAAGTGTTAGACATAGAAATGCTAATGTTAAGCTTCTTTCGCTCCACAAAAGAAAAAAAAAATTTAACACTTGGTAATTTTGGATCTCTTATTACAATGTTACTATCATGATCGTGTATAGAAGGTACTTATGTGCTGCAAAAATAATTATGATATTTTAGTACAAATTATGATAAGTTCAAGATATTTATCAACATTTTTTTCTTGTTATTTCTTGATTAAAATGTTTTTGCTTACATTTTTATTCATTCACACACAATCGATATGAAAGATTCGTTGAATGCAAGTATTTATTGCTATTTGCGATTTGACATGATATAACTGAATTCGTAGCCTAAAAAAATAAATCCAATTTATTGACAATTAAAAAATTACCAAACATTGCATGTATACAACTAAGAAAGAAAATTGACAAACACTTAAAGGAGCCTATTTTCAATTTTAAAGTTCATCTTCAACACTTCTTGCTATCATTGGTAGAGTTGGTAGTGTAGATTTTCGGGTCGATCTGCTAATCGGGTGGCCCGTGCGCTAGCTAGGTTGTCGGGTTTCTTTTCAGGCAAAGTAGGGTAGGTGAGTTTTCATTCACTTATTTCGGCGTTGTTGATTGATGATTTGAATAGTTAATAAAGCATTCCCTTTCGATAAAAAAGAAAAGTTCACCTCAACACATCTCTGTGATTTTTTCTTAGAAAAATGGATGAAAATGCATCTGCACAACAACGCCAACAAGAATTTCTTAGTGAATATTTTCGTCTGCAGCAACAACAACCACCACAATTTCACATTCAACAACTAACAAATTCTCGTTTATTCCCTTCACAAATCAACGTTAATTTGCAACCCCAACAACGAAACCCTAGCCTTAATGTCCCAAGCCCTAGCCGCCCCAGCTTTAATCCCAACGCAATTCAAGCTCAAATTAATCTTAATTTGGGAATCCAACAACAAGATTCGCAGCAACAACAACAAATTCAACAAAAGGTGAAACAACCTGGTGGGGAGTTGCAGATGGCCTATGAAGATGCTTTACGAGTTTGCAACCCAGATTTCAAGACCCCATTCACCAATCTTGAAGATGCTTGCGAAAGGTGGGTTGAATTTTTTTTAATACTATTCAATTATCTATTTTAATTCTTTGTTTGATTATTAACAAAATGAATGGTTAGTGATGAGCGGTGGCTATGGATTGTTAATTGATGATTGTCGATGTTCTTTCTATTGTTTTGAGAGTGTTAATTTCTCTTTTGTTAGATGGTCTGTGAGCGCAGTGGCTCACTTGATTGTGAGGGGCTCTGGTTCCAGTCTGGTTGATGTAGCTGGAGTAGTTCAAATTGTCCTCTAAACTTATTTCATGCATTCTAATTTGAATTAATATGTTGGATATTTTGAGTAAAAAAATATTTATAGTTCAAAATAAATAAAAATATTTGGAACAATCAAATAGATCCACCCAATCATCTTTCTTTCAAATTTGCTTCTCAAATAAACTTATCTCTTAATTGAATTCTTAGATTAGTAAATTTATAGCGAGGTAAATTAGGGTTTATTCCCTTTTCTCGATCTCCATTTATAATTTAAAATCAGCCTGTTCTTAATTACTCTAAAAAAAAAACCCTAAAATTTAGACATGTACTTGGTATTTAAATACGTTTGAAATTTTCATTTTATTTGAATTATTGATAGCTTGAACCGATAATTTGAGTAAGAACATCTTAGCAATCATGAGTCATTCCATTACATTTGACTGATTAAGTTGACATAACTGTTCTTAAAACTACTATCAAGAGAACAAAAGAAGACAAAGTTTACATTTTTCATTTGATAAATTAACATGATTTTATGTGAGACATGAATGTCTGAGTAATGAACACAAATAAGTAGTTTGAGCCCAATATTAAGTGATTGTTTGGGATGTCTATACAGTTTTTGAAGGAGATGTTTGTAGATAACTTTTGCCCAAAAGTTGTTTGTTAAAACAACTCCTGTAGCAATCACTATACAGTTTAGAGGAAATAGAGGTTTTGTAAAAGCTATTTTCACTGGAGGTGGGTTGCTTTTATGGGATTCACTCTAGCATCTATATGAAAGTTTATACCCACAATACCCTTCAATTGGTGATGCCATTTTACCCATCTATCCCTCCATCTTTGTGTTAATTTTGTCATTTATACCCATTGTATGGTGGATCAAGAACATATGTGGGTAAACCTAGGATTTAAGTTCATCACAATCTGTGTTTGTGCAGTGAACCCTTTAACGGTGAGGTAGACCTTCAGACAGTAAACCCACATGTATATGAGTTAATCTTCTAGTTTGTTACATTTAAGTTCATCACTATTTGTGTCTGTGTCGTGGACTTTTTAACTGTGAAGTATACTGTTAGACAGTAAACCCACAAGTACATGAGTTTACCTTTTAGTTTGTTACAACAGTATAAGCGGTAGACCTAAGGCTTCATATGAGTTTACATCTTATTATACATCTACGCGGTAAACCCTAGTTATAAGAATGGGTCGATCACATAGTTAAATATACATGTTATATATAAGGAGCTGAATTGTTGTTTGTTGTGAATTATATGAAAAATTGTTGAATTGTTGTTTGCTATGTAGGGCATTTTGGTCAATTTAAATTAATACCACTACTTTTAGACAATTTTACCAAACAATCTTATCATCTAAAATTCATTTTCAAACTCCTTCCAGACATTGGTTTACCAAACAAAGCCTTATTCTCTACAAACAGTTTACCTCTTTCTATTCCAACTTTATGTATAGACATTTGAAGTGGCATTTGAAGTAGACGACCCAAACAAGTCCTAAGATATTTTAAGACTAGAGGTGAATTTCAAAGTTGGCGCCATGTATAATGAAGGAGTAGAACTTAGTTTACCCTTTGCGTTATCATATATGGAAATCTAGTATCATAATGAGTGATAGTTAGAGAAGGTGAAGGGAAATCACGTAATAATGAAAAGCTTTTCGCACTAAACGCACTTATGGAAGCGGGTGAAGAGTCTTATATAAATGTGAGTAAACTCTGAACTGATAGTTTATAACAACAACAAAAAAAGATAAAACTTTTTTTAATAAGCAATAATCAGTACAAGTATAAGAATAACAAGTATCCACTCACTAGGTCTTTGTCAATTCTCTCATATCCTTGGTTAGGGGTTTAAACGAGCCGAATGTTAAACGATCTTATTCGGCTCAGACTCATTATAATCGAATTCGAGCTAATTCTTTTATATTTTTTAATAAATGTATGTATATATATCATTAAATATAAGTTTGATCATATATTTTAATGGGTTTAATGTATATCAGTTGACTGATATAAAGTTATATCAGTTGAACTAATAAGGTGATGTCACATCATTTAAAATCATGGATCCGGACGGGTCGCTCCGCTCCCACAAATTCACTTAGCTGGGTATAAGTGATGTTAAATAAGGTGTCATCACCTCATTGGCTTTGTTAAATTGCAACTGATATAATTTTATTTCAGTCAACTGATATACATTTTACCCCATTTTAATTATGTGAACACATATTATTCTTTATGATTATTTATCTATATCTTATTCTTTGAAAATAAAAACAATTTTATGAGTAATTGTATTGTTTTTGGTTTATAATAATATATTTTTAATTTATAATGTGTACTATATTATTTATATAATATTTAGACATATAATGTTAGAAAAAATTATTTCTTCCCTCAAAATATATTTTTGTGCTCATAATGTTTTAAAAATTTTGAAAAAAAATTCAATTCATGATACTTAGCCAACGAGTTGAATCGAGCTTAGCCAAGTATGGAGCTCAAGCCCTAATTTATATACACATTCGAGCTTGAGCGGACTCGAGCCACCGGTACAAAAATGTCGAGCAGAGCCGAGTCTTGACAGTTCGACTAGGTTACACCCTACTCTTAGTGATTGATAGAACATTAAAGGAGAGAGAGAGGTGTGGTTAATTAGCTCGCTCATGTTTTGTCCAATTAATGTGCAGATTGTTACCATACCATGTTGTGGCAAGCTATGAAGAAGATGAAGTAGCAGATGGGGCACAACAAGAGTGGGATAAATGCATTGAAGCCAAAGTTTCAGAGTTCACATCCACTTTTGAGAAGCAAGTTGATGTATTCAACAAGTTAACAAAAGGTCAAGCTAGGGGTGATTTTCGAGCCGAGGAGAAGCTCATCATTCTTCATGATCTCCTTAAAGATGAGAAAGCTCACTATTTTGGCACCACCACCAACAATTTCATGACCCCAAAATAATATCTTTAATTCTATTCAATCTGTAGTTATACAGGTCAAGCCTAAGATATATATTGGAAATAAGGAGGATTTATTATCATGAAGATTTAAATTGTTGTTTCTTTTTAAGATTAAACTACCTATGACATCTGCACCAGAATTTATAATTTGCTTAGTTAAAACTTAAAATATTATTTTATAAATGTTTTTTTTTTTTGTTGATTGATGATGCATAAGGAGATGAGAACATACTTTCTCAGTTTATTTTGTTTGTTTGTTTATTTATTTAGTTTTGTGAACAATAATTATGTCGAAGATGTTGTCCGTACTTTGTTTGCTCGTATACATGGAGCATAACATTCATATGATTTTTCTTTTGCTGCTAGACATGAAATGCACACAAATCATGAACATTCTTGAAGAAATTCAATTTAAATTTAAATGATTTTTTATTTCAAAACAATAAACCCTGTTTTGAATATATGATATATGCTAATTACTTTACTGCTTTATGCCAAGTATTTGCGAGACTTGATTCATTAGTCAAACAAATTTCAAAACTAGACGTTAAGTGAATGAGTAAATACATATCAATTAACTGATATAATTGTTCCGCTAGTTGGAACCAAAACAATGAAATCTAATTTTCTTCTTTTATCGCACATAACTATTTTTCTCTTTGTGTTCGAAAAAAAGGAAAAAAAAACTACCCTCCTCTATCAACTCCCGACAAACTCCATTATTCTCTCTCCACCTGATCAACAAAACAACTATCTTTTACTTTATATGCATAGGATCTCTGGAGCCAACCAACTCTTTCTCCTCTTTCACCATTACAGTGGCGGAGTTGGGCATAGGTTATCATAGGTCACCTATGTCAGCTCAATATAAATTAGTTTTATCAGCAAGTACCATTTAATGGTTGTGTTCAAGCAGTAAGGTGTCATCTCTACTTTGGCATATGCAAGTGATTGATAATGAAGCACAAGTGCTTTTATTTTAGAGGTAATTCCAAAAAACCACCCCATGTTAAGGCAACTTTTCACATAATCACTCCCTATTGCAAAAGTGTTCAACTAACTGCCCCATTTTATTGGAAATTGTGTTTATGCACCAAATGACCATTTTACCCTTCATTTCACTTTAAATTTTCAAATGAATGTTATTGAAATCAGAAAAATGGAAAAAAAAAAAAAAAAAAAAAAGGGGGGAGGAATGAAGAAAAATCGAAACTTTTAGCTCGGATATCAGTTTTAAATGATTTTTATCTTGATTTCATGTAATTTTTCAAGAGAAACATGATAATGGCTTTAAATTTAAAAAAAAAACAAATATTTCTTGACAAAATGAAGCATTTACAGATCCGATATAGGTTCAAATCTGGAAAGTTAGGTCAAAATAAAGAACTAATTCATAACTTTGTGTTGCGAGCTTCGATTTGAGTGATGTTTGACTTAATTTCAAGTATTTTTTCAAGAGAAACATGAATGAGTTCAAATTTGAAAAATAATAAAGTTTTATGGTTTAAAAGTTACGATTTCCGTTCAGATTTCAAAAAACAAAAAAAAGTTGGAAAAAAGTTTTAAAATCATAGTTTTGTCTTTCATTGTCCATATTATATCATTTTTTAGTTGTTCATGTGTAACTTTTCAAGAGTAATATGAAGATGTCTTTAATTTTAGAAAGTAGTGGCGTTTTGTGGTTTGATTTGAAGTTTTTATTTTTCCGACGATTCTCCAGCAACTCTTGGGTGAGTGAAAATGTAAAGAAATTTAGAGTATTTTGGATATTAAAAATGTTTAACTAACAGAAGATGGTATATATATTCCGTTATCTTAACGAAAAAAACACAATTTCCAATAAACACTTTTGAAATGAGGGATGATTATGTGAAAAGTGGTCTGGTTTTCTGAAATTACCTCTTTATTTTATTTTTACTCTAAAACTTTGGATTGGCCCAAAACCTATTTGAGCCCAAGTGCTTTTATTTTATTTTTACTCTAAACTCTGGGTTGGCCCAATCGGTTGAGCCCAAATTACACAATAGTAGCATAAACTTAGCCCATTTACTTTATATTGAACTAAAAAATGGCCATTATGATTCTTTTAACTTCGACCCAAAATCCATTTAGTTCCGAAAAGTAGCATAAACATGGTCATTTCCTTTAGGTAAAAGATTTAGTTTAGTCGGTAAACTTTCGCGTTTTGATTCAATTTGATTTCTAATTTTCTAAAATGGTCGAGTTTTTGTATTTGTTCCCTAAATTCTTTTTTAGCCCATAGCACTCCCTGAACTTTCAAATATAAACTTAAAATGATTTTGGTTATGGTTAATGTGTTGGTCTATTTTTAGTCACGTGTGTTTAAAACTTGGGAATTAAATCTAGCCTCAGCCAATGTACGGATGCACTTTTAGGATTTTTCGGTGGGATTAGTCTCTGATTATGCAAAAACATTAAAAAAAATTATAATTATGCTACCATATATAACAAAAATAAAGTTAAAGCTAATCAATTTGATGCCGAACAAAAATAAAGTTGCCCTTTGTTGGGTTGCTGGCTCCGCCACTTACCAACGACATTCATACTTAGAGCTATTAGCAACCTCAACATTATATTATAAAATTTAGGGTTAAATAGTTTTGTTTTTCATGAACTGGATTTTTTTTTTTTGGCTTTAGCTCCTATTCTCAAACATTGATTGTTCACAATGTAACCTGCTGTAATAGGTAATCAATTGTCACATCAGCAAATTGCCACGTCATCATTTACGAGTTAAATGATTTCCCCTAGACTCGACGAAATTTTGATTTTAGTCCCTAATATCAAATTTTGTTTATTCTAACATTTGGGCTTCTATTTATTATTATTACATTGTAGTTGGTTATAAATAGTCACATTGGTCTGATGTCAATTAACATTTTTTTAAATTAGCATTTCACGTTAACTTGCCAACATTTTTTATAACAAAAAACTTAACTCTTAACATTTTGAGCTTAAATCACCATAGGTTAAAAAAACTATAAAATTGAATTCATAAAATATCAAATAATTCTTAAAGCAAGTTTGGTTTATGAATTCAATTTTATATTTTTTTTATTATAGGGCGTTGACGATTTAAGTTTAAATGGTTAGAATTATATTTTTTTTGTTATAAAAGAATATAGGCAAGTTGACGTGATATGCAAATTTGATTTTTTTTTATTTACATAATACCGTACAAATATGGTGATTTGTTACCAACTACAAATTGAGAATAAAAAATGAATTGGAAAAAAAGTCCAATGGTCAAAATAAACAAAATTTAAGATTATAGGCTAAAATCAAAATTTGATTGAGTCCAAGGGTAAAATCATTTAACTCATAAATGGTTACTTGTCAATTTGCTGACATGAAAGTTATTTACTTGCTATAATAGGTTACATGAGTGAGAATAAAAAAAAAGGATAATTACACAAAGCACCTCTAAAGTATGCGTTTCTACAAAAAAGCACCCCTGAAGTTTGGTATGTGACTTTAAACACCCCTAAAGTATCCATAGATGTTTCCGTCCATAACACCGTTTGTTAAAGTGTAAAAAGACCATATTACCCCTGTTTTTGTTTTTCTTTATTTTTTTAAAAATAAATGTTATTAAATTAAAAAAAAAAGAAGGAAAGATGCAGATGCAGATCTGCATCATCTTCCTTCATCTCATCTTCCTTTTCTTCTTCTAAGTGCCATCGCCGGCTCGAGGCTCGCCGGAGCCCGAGGCTTGCCTCGCCGAACTTTCCGGCGAGACTATGAATTTTCCGGCGAAACTATGAGTTTTCCGGCGAATTGAAGAACATGGATGGTGATGGGTAGAAGATGAAAGAGAATGAGTAGTTTGGGAATTTCACAAAAACATTGGTCATGTATTGTGCACATGACATGAATAGTGCCATTTTCCGTTAACTTTAACTGACGGAAACATCTTTTGATATTTTAGGGGTGTTTAAAGTCACAGACCAAACTTCAGGGGTGCTTTTTGTAGAAATGCATACTTCAAGGGTGTTTTGTGTAATTATCCCTAAAAAAAATTCGGTAGTCTAGTAATCTAAATAATTAAAGTTTGAGCATATGGATAAAATCAAAATTTTGTTTAGTCTAGAGAGACAAAACTATTTAACCCTAAAATTTACATTTTTTTTACTGTCTTATTTGGTAAGTGTAGACTAGAGAGGTTTATTCATTAGTGCAATAAAAAATTTCTTTTTTTAAAAAATAAAAATCAATTTGTTGCACAGATTTCAAAAGTAATCCATATGGGTTTTAAATGACTTTTCTGTTTTCATTTTTCAAAATCCAAGTTTTGCATACCATCAAGGGGAGGAAAAATTCCGGAATGGCAATGCATGAGTGTGGAGGGGAAAAAAAGGTTCAATGATGATAAGGGAAGAGAGAATTCATTCAAAACAATGTCGATAACAATTATATCAGTTAACTGATATATATATATATATATATATATGGGGAAATTACAGAAGAGTGTCCTCATTTAAAACTCATTTGCACAAAGATGCCCTCTAGGTGCCAAACGTACTTTAGAGTACTCTAAACTATCCAATTTGTGATCCGTCAATCGTCCGTTTCCATTAATTGCAGCTGGAAATGATCATATTGCCCTTCTTCTCCATCTTCTCATTCTTCTTCAGATCTCTGTTCACCTTTTTCTCCAAATCTCCATCTCTATCTTCTCTATATCTTCCATCTTCATCTTCTTTAAATCGTTCATCTCATTTCCTCCAAATCATTAATCATCAACAATAAATAACCATACCCACAAGTACGCCACCACCTCTCTCCTCCAAATTCTTCATCTTGTCTTCGATCTCAAAAATCGTCGATGTAGCCACAACAACCATCGCCGGAAGCCCTAGCTCACCATCACTCTCCTCCAAAATACCCAAATCTTATCTTTATAAAATAAGTTTCTTCAAAATACTCAATTTTTGTTAGGATTTTAATTTGATTTTTTGTGTGAAATTGATGTCAATTTGATTATATGAAGATTGATTATTGTTAATGTTTTAGTTTGATTTTTGTGAAATTGTTGTCAATATAATTAAAATGATAATTAAAAGAATATTGATTTTTCCGAGGAAATTTTGGCCTTTTGAGGGCACTAGTCAAATATGTTTTCAAATGAGGGTGCTCTAGTGCAAATGAGTTTCAAATGAGGATGCCCTTCTGTAATTACCCCTAAGGGTAAAATTGGTATTTTATAACGTTATACAAGCATATGTGCATGGCACATGATGAGAGAGAGTGCATTTCCGTTCATTTCCGTCTGTTTTAACCGACGAATCACAAATTGAATAGTTTATGGCACCCTAAAGTACGTTTGATAGCTTGATAGCACCTTTGTACAAATGAGGGCACCCTTCCGTAATTTTCCCCGAAAGAAAATAACTTGGTGTCACTCTAAAACGGAAAAGGATATTAATGGCAAGTTAATTGTAACTCTATAAAGTATAATTACGTAGCATTAGAATTAGACTAAAAGAAAATAACTTGGGTAGCCACATGTGACTTAAGGCTTTATCAAACATAATTAACAAATTAATCACCACCAAATTAGCTCGTGCTGACGGCGGCTACCAACAATTATTAATTGTGAAGAAGATGTAAAAAGCAAAGAAATTCTCTTCCTAATCTTTATGTTTAGGAAAAAGTCTCTATTTAGTCCCTGTACTATTCAAAATGGATCAGAATAGTTCATGTACTTCATTTTGTTAAAAAATAGTCCCCGCAGTATTCAAAAATGAACCCATTTGGTCCCTCCGTCCAATTCCGTTAAAAAACTTATCGTTAAGTGTCTACGTGGCACCTTACCCTTCCATGATTTCGCCGAAATATGTTTTTAACGGAATTGGACGGAGGGACCAAATGGGTTCATTTTTGGATATTGCGGGGACTATTTTTTAACAAAATGAAGTACAGGGACCATTATGATCCATTTTGGATAGTACATGGACTAAATAGGGACTTTTTCCTTATATATATATAATAGATATGCGTGACTTAAAAAAAAGTATCCTTTCTAATTTTTATGACATTTTACAACGGCGCAATTATAATTGGTTGAGGAGGTATGACCTTTTAGTTTTGTTTAGTAAAGAGTAAACTAGAATTTGAGTATGACTAGAATAGTTTAAATACATCGAATATGATCACTTGGTGAAATTGTGATCGATAACAACATAACAAACTACTCGGGTATGGACTTCTAGACAGGGCCCACGAGCATTAGTCTTGGGAATCAGACCACATCAATGAAGGCATTCTAGTCAAGCTCATGGTTGTAAGCAAGATTCCTACAAACGTAGCCAAGTCCATCAGAGTCTATTCTGTTGTTCGGTCTATTTTTAAGTGAGTATCACATTTTCTTCTAATGTGAGGACTATAAGTGGAACCTAAATTATATTGTATCATCAGACCATTTTAAAAACTTTATATCAAACTATTTAATTTATTTTAAAAATTGTATGATCCCAATCATTATTGTATTCATTTCTAGATGTACGTTGTTAAAGAAAAAAAAAGGAAATTAACAAAATTAATGGAAACCCATGACTGATGGAAAAGACTTAGGATGGCAAATAATAGCTTGATAAATGTGTCTTCGTTGCTTAACTCGATTATATCAAATTATCAGATTTTCACTTGACATATATGGAAGTTGTGTAAATATATTATAATTTTTAATATTTCACATGATAAATTCTGTATTTTTAATTGACTGCTTTATAGTGGTGCTTAAATAAACAAGTAAATATTTTTAACTTTTCAAAAGTTTCAAGTCGAAAATTTTAAGAATTCATGTTAATGTAAGCATTCTTGTACTACATATGTCAAAAGACTTGGCATTGGAAGCATTGGATATCACATGCACCAATGGACCCAATAATTATTTTCTCTTAATCCCCATTCCATATAGTCCTATATGTTGTTTGAGTGGGATACATCTTTTCTCATAATTGCATTGGTTAACTTCAATCTTGGGTTATT
>JAYMTK010001429.1:0-16448 GCA_036897405.1 Pelargonium myrrhifolium | reverse complement strand
ATTTTAAATGAGGTGTCACCACCTCATTAGTGCAACTGATATAACCTTATATCAGTCAACTGATATACATTAAACCCTATATATATATATATATGTTATTTACTAAATCATCAAATAAAATGAGTAACATAACATTTATTGATTTAAAGGTTCCAAAATTAGAATATTGTGCATATGTGTGAGTGAAAAGGTGAGGAGTGGTTTCAGTTTAATAGAAGTGAGCTCTCGAGTTTGAGTCATAATAAGGAATGCTAAAATTTAGTAGGAAGAGTTTTGTTGCTTTTGTGGTCGACCTAGCCGGCTTGAGTGACGATAAATATGAGTGTAGTATGACTTAAAGGTACTACTCTTATGTTGATCGCAACCCAATTCGAAAACCTCATGATTAAAAAAAAAATAAAGAATATTATAGAATGATCCATCCTAATCACTCAAGAATAAACTATTAATGATCAAACACAATTGTTTTTTATTTATTTTTTATAATATTAACAGCTAATTAAAATTTAAAAATTGGATACTTATTCAAGATGTAAGTATAGGATTGCCGAATAGGGCCCTACATAAATAAAAGAATACGTAAACAATGGATAAGTTATACGTGCATGAAATTTATAATATGATGATAATGATCGGGAATCTTGGTAGTCCTAGAATTAGATTCACTACTTCATTGGTTGTAAAATCTGAAATTTTGGATACGATATATAGCAACCCATTATATCCATAAAATAATTTTCAGTGCTTTTCATGCATCACCATGTACATGATAAATTGAGTGAAAGGCGTGATGACAAGAGTTTAATTAGATTTTATTTATTTTACTTTTTTATAATGGATTGTACGATATTCTGAAATATCCACTGTAATTTAACATATTAATTATCAAAAAGACTCGTTCAAGCTCATATCAGTACTAGTTTGATATTTATACCAATTTTTCTTGTTTCATAAAATGTATATATTTGACTATTTGAGCATTTTTCGATGATGACTTACTGATTTTAAGTGAAAACCTTGGTAGGCCTAGCAGCATGTACATTCATTTTTATGTTTGGTATGGGTAGAAACGAATGAAACTCATTATGATAGAAAATTGAATATAAATATATATATATATATATATATATTATCAGTAATAGGACTTTATTATCAATGACTTTCGAAGAGGAAGAACAAAGACAAAATACAAGTGAAGGCCGCAGCCTGAAATAGTAACTGAATTAAGGTACAAAATTAGCTGGAGAATGCAACCAGCTTGCTAGATTTCTTGAGCCATCATCCGTGATGTCCATTTTTGCCATGATAATGGCATAAGACGAGTGCCAAATCTGATCAAACGTGCGCAAAGCCTTTTCTGTCCATAGTCCATTGAGCCTTGTCAGGCTTAGTTGGGGTCAGTTTGAGTGCAGACATCAAGGTTAGCAGCCCTTGGAGAGCCTCCTCCTCCCAATGTCTGAGGGGCCTACAGAAGTGCAATGGAGGGTGTTGATTCGCTCTGAAGTGGTGCGCTATGCTTTTGTCCTTGCTTGTGCTTAGAGAGAACAACCTAGGGAAAGATGCAACCAAAGTGTTGTCCAAAGCCCAAACATCTGTCCAAAACCTAGCTGTGCAACCATCTCCAACATCCCATCGTATGCCCTTTGCTCCGAACAGGTCCGAGAAGCCGGGCTCACTGTGCAGATTAATAATATGCCTAATTGTTGGTGAAGCGTTGCTTATATCGACTGAACTGAGATCCCAATCTGATGAATTCCACCTGTACTTTTGACAGATCACCCTTTTCCATAATGAATCCGGTTCCGAGGCAAATCTCCACCACCATTTTGAGAGGAGGTTGTGGTTCGCAATGGAGAGTTGCCTAATGCCTAAACCGCCGACGGCTTTGTGCTGCGTTACTATTCCCCATCTGACAGATCACCCTTTATACTTAATAATATTTCTCCACTTGTCACTACGTAGTTGATTAATGACAAAATTAGATCCACTCGACATTTGAGTTTTACTTTTCTAGACACGTTGTTTATAGACGTTGAATGAACTTGAGAGCTCCTGCTTACTTTTACGTATCGCAAGGAGGAAGAAAACTCCTAAAAGCTTCTATCGCTTTGAATAGTGTCCTAGTGTAGTATTTCAGACGAATATGCATCATAATCAAAAGCACATTTTACTCTTTCAGTGACTTTAATGTGAACAGTCAACGTGATCCGAATGAAGGAATTGCGGGCTTGGTGCTCATTAAGATTTTTGGACAGTATATCGTTGTTGATGAGTTTCAAACCCATCGATCTCGAGCTCCCCCACCATGTTTGCTTCCACACGCTATAAGAACCCGAAAAATCTTTTAACATCATGTGAATCTTACCCAGTGAATCAGTCCAATGAGTCAAGATCCAAATCCGACTAATAACTTTCAACAAATCTTGATTCTTCAACCAAATCCGCTTAAAAATAAATTGGCACGAGTGCACACATTCAGATCCAAATCAAATAAAACTAAATCTCAAAAGATCTTTTAGATATATTGTTTTCCGTCCATCTATGATTTTAGTTATTTTGGAACAACAGTTGTTTTATCACATTTTTTTGATTAGTTGAGCTACACAACGGGATAGCTCTCCCCTTATAACCCAAACCCCACTCCACCTAATCCAATGAAATTCGAATTCTCAACCTCCCACAAAAGAAAAAAAAAAGTCTTATCTTACTATTCAGTCATCCCTAAGAGATTGTTTTATCACTTTTATGTATAAATAAATATTCATCATAGTATAGTATTTGAGCACATCATTTAATTTCATCAATTATTCAAGGTGTTATTATTTTGAAACGAAACTCATTCAGTCATTTGTTGCATGATACAAGTAAATACAGATTGAGCATATTTTCATAAAGATAAGATTTGAAGACTACTTTGACCTTAATGACCACCAAATCAATTAACTTATTAAATTGTATTACCTTCCTGTCCTCTCCTCTATCTAAAATTAAATTGATGACCACAAAGTCGTCTACATAGAAATCAAGGACTAAATAAGAGTAATTTAGCAAGTTTCAGGTCGGTTCATTTTAAAATGAAATAAATAAATAAACAAAAAATAATCTTTGCCGCACGACTCAGTTTTACGTTCACAAGTATATTAATCAAGCCGTGTGCAAGAAGTCACTGTTTTGGAGTTGTCAAGCTATCGTTTTGTGCCTCTACACATCACTTTCAATTTCAAAATTACGATTAAATTAACTCCTAATGAAGATGAAAGATAATTACATTGAAAAGACCTGAATTGTTAACTAACCAATATTTTAGTAAAAAAATTTACAATTAAACCATAAGGCAATCACCAAGAAAATGCCAAGAAAAGAAGAGGGTTTATATGGGAACCTTGATGGACTAAAACTCTGTAGAAATCTCCATCAAAGTGATTAGATTATTATTCTTTAATCCCTAAATTTATTAATCTCCTAGTTTTGTCTGAATCTGTTCATTGACCCTCTTTCTTGTTCACAATTTCACATATAAATACACATTTTGAGCTTAGTCATCAAAAATCATCACATATTCACATTCCATCAATCTTCTCTTCTATAGATATCATCAAAGATGATGCAATCTGAAAATTTTGAACCCTCTTGGCCATTGTACAGTGCCATGAACTCCACTTTTGACCAAGTTGAGCACTGTGAGTTCATTGATTCTCCCATGGATGGCTCAGAATTCTTGTCCTCCATCACAGAAACAGAGAGCTCCCCTGTTTCCTCCGAACCCTTTTCGTTCACCGGAGAGTTTGTCCAGTTCCCAATCCATGATTTCTCTCAAGAAATCATGTTTCCAACAGAGGAATTGGAATTGGGATTTGAGGGGCTTGAGAGCATTTGGAGTGATGAAATTGAGAGCCTCTACAGTTGTCTTGGACAGAGTGAGGCTCCATCATCAGAGAGTGTGTGGAGTCCAAGCCCATCCATGAAATCTAGTGAATCCTGTGGTCTGGACTTGCCAGGAGAGGACATGGAGATTGATACCCAGGTGAGCATTTTACATCTCTTGAGGGCTTATGGAGGAGCCATGGAGGAGGAGCAGGTGGAGCTTCAAGATGTGATCTTGAAGTGCCTGAGCGAGAAGGCGAGCCCCGTTGGCACATCCTTGGAGCGTCTTGCGCATAACATGATCCAAGAAGCAGAGAACCAAGAAGATTATGTGAGTCAAGAATCTTGCAAGAACTACGAATCCGCTTTCAATGCATTCTACCAGATCTTCCCATACGGGAGGTTCGCTCATTTCTCAGCAAACTCAGCCATTCTTGAGGCCGTGCCACAAGATGCAGAGACCGTCCACGTAGTGGACTTTGATTTGGGACAAGGGATTCAATGGCCTACAGTGATTGCTTCCATTGCAAGGCAACACAAGACACTCAGATTAACCTCAATCAAATTCGAGGAAGACGAAGAGAAATTCGAGGACACGAAAAGAAGACTCGTTGGCTACGCAAGATCTGTCGGTCTGAAGCTGAAGATGGAAGAGACCAAGATTGAGAATTTAGTGTATGAGATCAAGAAAAGCAACAAGAGGGGTGGGAAGAAGGAATGGGTGGCTTTTAACTGCATGTTGGGGCTTCCACACATGGGGAAGAGAAGGAGTAGAGCCCTTGCAATTGAGTTCATAAGGGCAGCCAAGGAACTGAAGGCCAATTTATTGACCATTGGTGATGGAGATGGTAGTGAGAATCTGAGGAACTGTTCCAGTTTTGGGTCCTTCTTTGATGGGTGTTTGGTGCATTACCAGGCCTTGCTAGAGTCAGTGGAGATGAACTTCCCAGAGAAGCTAGGGGAAGCAAGATTGGCCATGGAGAATCTGTTTGTTGCACCTCAAATTAGCTCCCATGATTGGATGCAGAGGTGGGAGGAGGTGAGGGAAGGGTGTGACATGTCAGCAGAGTTGGGGATGGAGGGATGGAGAGTGAGCAGAGAGAGCTTGATGGAAGGCAAAGAAATGGTGAGAGATGGAGAGGGATTGTATGGGGTGAGGGTTGGACAGAAACAGAATGAGATGATCTTGGAATGGAGAGGGACACCTCTAGTGAGAATGTCAGCTTGGAGGAATTGAAATGATAGATTACTATGTGACATGTACATGAAGTTGTACAGATGATGTTGATAAATTATTATAAGACAGAGATTTATTTTTTAAGAGTTTGAGTAACTTTCTTTGTTTATAACTTTATATTTTATAGGAGGATGGTTTATGGTAGGTTATATGATAAGATTTTTCCAATTATAGAAATTTGACATTAGACAAGTTTGTCATCAACCATTCACTCGTAACTTTCTTCTTAAAATAGAAACATAACACTAAACATTCTATCCTTTGATAAAATAAAAAATAAAAAAAAAAAACTAAACAGTCAAAATGCACTCTAAGAAATTGCAAAATCTCAAATTTAGTAATTTACAGGTAAAAAAAAATGGCAATAAAACGTCAACTAAACAGTCAAAATGCAGACTAAGAAATTGCAAAATCTCAAATTAGTAATTTACAGGTACCAAAAATATGACATTAAAACGTCGACAGCAGGATTCGAACCTGCGCAGGCAAAGCCCAACAGATTTCGAGTCTGTCTCCTTAACCACTCGGACATATCGACGCTTGTTAACCAGTTTCGAAGTTGAATTATTTATACGTATATTTTTACGAAGAGAAGACTTTCAGTATCCAAGAAAACGTCCGAAAAAATCAAAATCCAGCGTTTTCCCTCTTCCAGGAACTGGAACACAGTCGCTGACACGCAAGAGCCCTAAATCAGACGGCACAAAAATGGGGGAAATAGACCCCGAGAAGCTATTACGGTACTGGTACGGTCTATTGGAGGTTGTGAAGGACAACAGGGACGTCGCTAGTTTAACTCAGTGCCTGGAACATTTCAAGTCCATCCATTTTTCTTCCCTTTCTGATTTCCATCATGTCCAAAACTGGCTTCAAGGTATTTCTTCATCCTTCCATTTTGCTACTTTTGAGTGTTGGATAATTGAATTCTAAAAGCTACTATGGTGACTTAACATTTTGAGCTTAATTGTACCCAAGAGGGTCTCTTTTTTGCTTTAGTAGGCGCAAATTTGGAGTTTAGATTGTTGGGAATTTACTTATTTTTGGAACTAGTTTGGTATGGTGTCTGTATTTTATGCTTATTCTGCTTTGCAGCTACTATTGGGTTTTCTCTTTCGGCTCTGCTTCTTGGATTCTGAAGGATCACGATGCAAGTTCTTTGGAAATATAAGAAAAACTAGTTTATCATGCTTATTTTTAGGTTTTGGGATCACCAAGCAACATCTTTTGAATTTTTAGTGATGGTATGATCTGTTTGGTTTTGTTAACTATGGTTGGAAGATGCATTCTTCAACTTCTATCTGTGTCTGATAGCTAAGACTGCTAAGTTTCTTGGGTTTTCAGGGATCACTGAGCAACTTCATTAGAATTGCTATGGAGTAGATTTTTGTAAAATGTACTGGGTTATGCTCCTTATGGTTTGATGACACAAGTTGGGCTCGTGAAATATAAATGTCTATTTTAGCTAAGCTTCTTGGGATTATAGGGATCAGTGATGACGTCTTTAGAGTTTTTATAGTGTTCATACGATCAGAGTAAAGAGAGGATCTTCATCGGTAATGTTCTCTCTTTGGAGTTTTGTCCTGGAAGCTTAATAACTCAGTGAAGTTCATTAACAGAGATGTAAAGCACTATGTACACTATCTTCTCACCTTTCTGTCTTGATAGAACCTGTTGGCGTCCCTCAAAAAAGGTTCATAAGCTGAATTTTAAGTCAAATCCGAGAAGTTGGAGGGCATCTTTAGGGTTTTAAGTTACAGAGGAGGTACAGGTTGCTGAAGGGAAATTTCAGCCAGTGCCTCATTAACTTTGTCATGCTCCACTCACTATGAAAGGAACCTTTTTCAGACTTGGATCAAGCAGATGTATTGGGGACTGAAGTTGCGTTCAGATAGTGAAATTTGATTGAACTCTTACTAAAATAGGACAAATTTCTCAAGGCATTGGGTGCTTTGTAATCAGCAGTCTCTACTTGTTGATATAAAACTATAAATGTGTTTTAATTTGTTCTCCCCTGATATTTTCTGTTGTGTATAAACTTTTGGTTATCTTCATGAAGATATCTTTCTTATGTAAAGAAGATTAGGGTAAAGCCTTAAGTCCTTAACTAAATGGTTCTTATACAGACGCACTCATTGAGCCTATTCTGCATTTTAAATTGTCAAATTTAAGTCTGGTTCATAGTTGCCTTGGGTTGGTACTTGGTAGAGCTTATTTCTTACTCCTATTGATACTTTTAGATTGCCGTAGCGAGGAAGATGTCATGTACTTTGATATGATGTTGAACTCAGTTTCCCTAAATGCATGTTGGTTCTGGAATATGATTGATCTAATTAATGATATAACAAGCAGTTGACAAGTTCTTATATGAAACAGAATATCAGAAAAAAAATAGATGTATGCAAGCAGAAAACAAAGGAAGCAAATTCTGAGGTTGCCGGTGATGCAGAATTAGAGCTTCTTCAGAAAGAGTTCGAAGAGGAACTTGGAAAAGAACGCATACTGAAGGAGGAACTTAGATAAGTTGCTAACTATTGTTTGATGCATCATATTCCCATTTTATTTCAATGACATTAATTAGTGATTTCCCTTTTATGTACATCAACACAGTTATAAACAATGAGATCAGTGATCTAGATTGCCAAAGGACTTATGTGGAAGAACGTAAGCAAAATCTGAAGAAACTCAAGCAAGACGGGCTGAAGACACAGTAAGTACTTATGCTTGCTTTCAATTGGCATCTGTTTAAGTTAATACTATTGTGCTGGTTTGAGCTAACCCTTTCTTATTACATTCTTTAAAGTTCAATTCACATCTGTTTTTGGATATTGGATTTTGGAAACATAAATCCACATTCTCTTGCAAAAGCTGCTACAGTAGTTAATATATATATATATATATATATATAGAGAGAGAGAGAGAGAGAAAGAGAGAGAGAGATCAAAAACAGCCAGAACTCAGCTTATTAGCTATACATCCTCACTCCTTAGTTGTTAATGGGAATGCTGTTTTATTTTTTATTTAGTTTCCCATTGTTGCAAACCCATATAATTTCTAGTCTTATGAGAAATCATGGAGGAGTATTTGCAGCTTTTAACAATTTGTTGTTATAAATTGATGTGTTATTTGACCAATCAAATCCTTGGAAACGATTTGTTGATGTCGTCCAGTAGGGACATTTTAGATCAAAGCTTTCGAATCTCCTCAGATCTTGATATTAAAAAAGAAAGAACACGCATGTATGCTGGAATTCACCTCTGTCATGAGAGTAAGTCTCTTGAGGGGATGCAGCCTGCAGGTAAAACACAAGAGTACAAGTATGTAGTGTGTAGAATGTATCTACCTTTCACCAAGTGGTGGAGAGGTATTTATTGTGGTTTGTTGCTCCACTTTGATTCTTTGAGAAGGTTGCTTGTGGGCTCTTCGCATTAATGTTGGAGCCCATCAGTATGCACATACGTGTGGTGTGCGGTGATATGAAGTAACGTGCACGTTAGACTGAAACGGGTAAGCACATGGTGTCTCTTGTAAGTTGAGTGTGCTTGGGTGTGCACTTTTTCCGGTTGGGTCTTGGAAGATGTTGACATAACTTATATTAAATCCCAAATGATCTTAGGTCCACGTGGCGGCTTGTGAATGGTTGAAATATATCTCGACAAATTAAGTAGCATCATGAATAAATATGTGATTTCTATGAATCCTTGTAAAAGATGGGAGAGAAGAAAAAAAATTCTGCTTTGAATCCTTTGATCTTTTTCTCTCTATCCTCTCTCTTGGAACAAAAAATAAATAACAATAATCCGTTCTCAGAAAAGGAACATGTTCATTCATCTTGCAGGAGGATGCTTTCAATGTATGCTTCTCTCACAAGTACCATTCCGATCTTAGATGACGCATGCAGAATCTTAGGCTGTATCCTTGTTCTGTGAACCACAACTAGTTCTTTATTTATTTTGTTTTTTTGTCTGTAATTGTGTTCTGATCTATGGTTATCTTGTATTGTGTCAGTTTATTTCTCCTTAAACATAACAATACAGGTATTGTTGATAGGGATAAAAAGGTGGTTCAGAAGTTTGAATTTGGCCAGGAAAAGATGACTGAATTTGATACCTGTAATAGCATCTGGAAGATGGTAAATTCACAATAGATGCTAGATACTTTTCTTCCATGTATAGTATCAGTGGGTGGATATTTATTAAGAATGTTTTTGTGAAGAGGAATATTTTCTCTTTCAGAAAAGTGATTGTACCAGCAATACAGAAGTAATATGCAACCACCTTGTTTTTTCAAGTCAGTTACATAATCCATTGTTTGATGCTCTACTTGTAATTCACTTTTGTTCTTTATTTCTCTCTTTGTCAGTAAACAATGACACTTTACATCTTTGAAACTATAGCATGTGACTAGTCTTTTGTGTTGTGTGATTACTTGTATCTGTCAGTGAGACTAGGGGTTTTACGCTGAGAACCCTAATGGCTAATACCACTCAAAATGTGAAAATTTTGCTCGTAGATATCGTCAATGATGGAATGAGAAATCAAATTCTTATTCGAATGCACAATGGTTGAGTAATGTTCTTTAACAATTCACACATATGCTAACAGAATTTTACACAGTAGAACTTACAAACACATGGAATGAGATGCTCAATTCATCATTTCCAACAGTGACAAACAAAACATTGATTGACAATGCAAAAGATGATGATTTGATATTGAATATACCCAACATGATTTACACTCTCAAGGTTCCATCTTCAACTTGTCTGCAACTTTTTTCTCTGCTGCTGCAAATGATGTCCCATTCCTCCAGTCCTCCACATAGCAAACTCTGTCAATGGAATTTGCCTTGATATCATACAAGTTATTCAAAGAATGTGATCTGCAGGCATCTGGTACACGATCGCCTTTGTAAGCTTCGCAGACATAGGCGATAAAATTCCCATAATCCTGCATCAGCGAAACTACAATATCTAAGTATACATGTGCATAAGATTGGATTGTCTTTAATTTCTTGGACTAACCTCTTGCAGTGCTTGATTGTTCACAACAACCCATGGCACAAATCTATGCGGCGGGTTCAGTTTAGCAGTTTCAGTTGCATATTGTTGTTCAAGCTGCATAGGTATGAATTTTGTATCATGAAGCTTAAAACAAAAGCAAGAAGTAATTACAAGAACTTCAACTAACCACTTTTCCATATCCGGTTTTGTAGCAGTCTTGGGGAACATCACCCAACCTAGTGAGATCAAAACAATTAGACCACTCGCTGCTCCTGTTCTCCAATTTGAGATTCTCGATGCAGTGTATAAAACTGAAGTGCCGTTCCTGCATTGACCAACCCAACCCGCATAAATTCTTATCCAACTCGCATAAATATATATATATATAGCCATTTTATGGTTGCGCGTAAATGGGCTTACCACTTCCGGATAAATGGTGATGGTGCAGGCTTCAATGGCATTTAGGAAGCACTCGTCTGGACCATGCTGCACACTTTGAAACATTGTAATAAAAACTGTATCTGAATAGCAGTACATCTAAATCATGAAATTGATCGGAGCTGGCGATCTATGCGCGTGTTCTTTTCGTGTTGTGTGCAACACAATCCAACGTAACATTTAGTAATCGTATTGCACAGTCCAACCTAAACGCAACAACATGTTCATGAACACAAAACACGAACACCAACGCATTTAAAACAATAGCTATATAGGCCACATTGACCCGACATGATTGACCAAACATGACCTGACACATTCTGCACAATAGAACCAAAACGTTTGATACGACACTACCCAACACTTTGACTCGTTATTAGGAGTAATTTACAATTATACCTCAAGTGCGCACGTCGGATGTGTTTTGAAGGTCCAAATACAATTATTATAACGAAAATGACACGATTACAAGATGCCAAAAACAACTCTAAAATTAATCAATGGCTTGGTGGAATCAATGACTTGTGCAAGGTTTAATGGAGCACAACCACTGAGGGCCCAGTTATTAATACTGGTCAGCAACCCACTTACAGCAATGAAGAGGGAGCTCCGTCAGCTCATTAATGCCATAGCCAAAGGTGATGTCCAGAGAGAATTACAGAAGAAAATGGTTGAAGAAAGTGCACAGAAATGTTACCTGACAAACGAAGGAGCCGTCTGGATTTAACCGAGCATTGCCCCATGGAACCAACTTGAGATTGACAATGGAGATGAGACCCAAATCAAACACCTTCACAAGATGATTCACAATGAAGTCTGCACAGTACGGACACAGAGTCTCATAGTAGAGGGACAGAGTAACCTTATCAACCGCATCTTCTTCATCATAATTTGCAGCAAAAGATGGTGAAGAATCGAATGAAAACAGCAGAACAGTGACAACAAAGAAGCAGAGTAATTGGTTATAAGCCATTTTTGGTCCAAGATAATTATGTGAACCTCTGGAATATGAAACGTGTATATATAATATTGTGATGATCTTGGCTTGCATTGAATGACGACAGGTCGTGTTGTGTCCATGGTCAAAATAAAACCTTTGGTTTCAAAGTAACTGTAGCTTTTTTACGGGCAAGTCACAAGTGATGGTCACTTTATCAGCTTAATTGTTCTTTGAGTAGCTTTTAGACTTTTGCTTTTCTTTTCAGTTACCTTTCCCTTTATGAGGTACTTGGCTTCAACTATAGCATAGACATAGATGCCCACAATCAAGTTTCTGATGGTTTTAATTTGGATTGTGTTCATAGCTTAAAGCCACCAGCTTCTACTTGTACCTACATATAATATGAGTATCATTTTTTTTTTAGAGACTTTCAACTCCTTTTTCTTGAAAAAAAAAATAGTATTGATGATCTTCCATGTTGTTAGAGAATATATTTGGAAAATCAATTATATTTTGTTATAACTGATGTTATACATTTTACATTTAATATCCATGATTTTCAATCCTAAATACCTATGTTATTCTCTTTCCTTTTTTAGTATTTTCAGTAGCCTATCTATAATGGGTGTTATATATACTGATTCTAATAAATTAAAGAAAAAAATGGGTACCACTGCAATGGTTTAATCTCAAATCAAAGCAATGCAATTAAGAAAACTAAGTAGTTTAAAAGTAGTGAGGTATAAATTAAAAAATAAAATAAAAACATATGTTATGTTTTAAGTAACCAAACCGATAATAACATGTTACTTTATTTAGTTACAGTCATACGCATTTTTATAATATAAGTACACTCATATTCATTTCACTCTATTATTGTTTTAAGGATTGGATTAGCAAAATGTGAATAAGGGAAGTGAAGAGAGAATAATCTCATATTGTGTTTTTGATAAGATGATCAGATTGTTGATTACATATGCTTCTATTTATAAAGTTAGGAATTAACTAAATTGATTGATATAATCCTACACTACTAACTAATTACGAATACATGTACATGTTAACATTATTGCATTCAACACATTTAAAAATAAAATATTAAACAAAATCAACATCATCGAATTAAAAAATAATATGGATTAATAAACAAATCTTGAAAATAACTAAAAATACTCTTGTAAAACACTTTTTTTCCTTTCTTCCTTTCTCTTTGAAAATCCTAGCCGTCATCTTTTGTTCTTCCTCAAAAATTTCTCCTTGAATCACCGTTGATCTTGTATTGATCGGCGGTGGTTCAAACTTTGTTTTACTCATATTAGTTATTGAATAATTAAAAATAGATTCAACATATTCAACTTGATTAAGGATGTTCTTCCGTTGGATTCAACATCACTTCTGGTTCCACATATTCGATCCACTTGAATCGTATTTTAGTAGTTTTGTTTGTTCTAAGTTATATTTGTCTTCAATTGTTGGAAGTTTGTCTTTTCTTGTTAAAAGTTATATTTTTTATTATGAGTATGTAAGATGAAGAGAGCAAGAACAACTCTACTTGTTCTACTTTTACAATTAATATTTCAACCAATTATATGGAGGTTGGTCGTTCGTGTGAACATTTGAGATATGCGAATTAAGTTATTACGATATTTGGTTATATGCCAGGTCTGTTCGATATCGAATTTGTAATAATTTATTGCTCTTAATGAAATTAATATTTATTTCAAAAAATCTTGAAAATAACTACTTTAAATTATTTTTTCAATGGTGCCTTGGCACCATGGAATTTCTTTCGTTATACGTATTCTCACAAGGAAGAAAAGGTAGAGTTACTAAATTTTGGTAGGCCTGGGCCCAAAACATGTTTGGACTTTTCATTCTGCCCAAGCCCTTATACATAGGCGGCTTGGTATCTACAAAAATGATTGGGCCTAAAGCCCATTACAAAGCGATAACCCTAGTCGGTCATATTTATTTGTTTGACTAATGTCGGTCATATTTATTATCCAAAAAAAAAAAAGGTAAATAAATACGGAGTAAATAAAATATTTGTTCCTGAACAACACTCAAGAAGGCATCTACCACCGACCATGTATTGAACCAAGAAAGCGAAGCTAAGCTCCAAACAAAACTACGACGTTTATTAGTCTCCATTGGCAATTTTATTTTATATATTCCATCGTCGTCATCATCAAATCTGGAAATCGAATTCTTGCTGAACACAATTTTTTACAGAAAATCAAGAGAAAAAAAAAATGGAAGATAGTGTGACAATCACAGAAGCTGAAAGCATGGTGTCGCAAAAACCTAGCAAAATTGAAGAAAAGGAAAATCAAGAATATGTTCCAGAAGTTGAAGGAGAAGAGAGGGCGGCGAGTGGGTTTATGAAGCAAATCATCTCTAACTTTGTCTCTGGAGAAGCTGAAGAGGATAATAAAGAAGCCAGAAATGGAGGTCTTGAGGTCGCCGGAGATGGAGGGAGCAAAGCAGAGGAGGATGGCGGCGGCGGCGGCGAAAATGGTGGCGGAGGGCTCATCAACAATCTCATATCCAATTTCTTTCATCAAGGTGAGGATGGAGAAGGAGAAGGAGAAAGAGAAAGAGAAAGCGTGGATGAGGGAAATCAACCGGTGAAGAGGCTGAAGACAGGGGAGGAGGACGGCGGTGGAGAAAATGGTGGAGGGTTGATCAATAATCTCATTTCCAATATATTTCATCAGAGTGAAGGTCAGAGAGAAAATGACAACAACATTAATGGAGGAGAAGAGAAGGTGGTGGAGGAGACAAGTGAAGCTAACAAAACAGAGGAGGTTGGCGGTGGAGGGTTTTTTCCAGGTACAAGCTTCTCATTTCAGATCTGATGTTTTCTACATTTGTATATTTGTGTTTGTTTTGTGAGTTGGTGGCTTGATGTTGGATTATTTGTGCAGATGATGCAGCTCCCACATCGGACGAAGCGGCCATTCTAATTCATTCTGTAATTCACGATTAAGCAGTAAATTTCATGTAATTTGTCCCTATGTTTTTCTTTGGGTTATCAATTATCACACTTCATTGCTTTATGTTTTTCCTCTTATGAGTTCTGTAATGTTCAAATTATTTTGGCTTAATTCCAAGATTCCTCTACTGAGGTAACTCCAAGGGGCCTTACTACATAACGGTAGTTTACTCATAGGGGCTAGACTACTCCTCCCTCATGTAGCATGAAAAGCATGAGGGAACACCAAATCCTATTCAACACCCACGAACGAATCTCTTGGAAGATTAGAACTCAAGTACACGAGTGGATTTCGAAACATACTACACTTCTCCAACGACAAACCACGTTGAAGATGCAATCTCATTTTACACATTTGATAGTTTTTGCTACTTTCTATCTCTAGAACTCATCCAACAATCTTAGTTAATAAGGTGTTGTTTGATTTTCTCGGAGTATATTCTTACTTTCACATTGAAAGTGGTTTTTCAAACACAAACACTTGTACATGTTTAACAATGTACTACCTTTATGCAGGTTCTAAGAATTTGGATTAAGATCCAAGACCCTTAGCTCCATCCTATTGGATCCAAAACCGTTACGACATTTTTAAGACAACTATTCTAATACGTGGACAAAAAATTTTCTTTTAACTTGAGTCGAAGAGGCACGTCACTAGTTTATGACTTGCAAGAGTATACACATTATAACTAACAATTTAGATTCAAATTCACACGCACACATATGAATTACATAAATAGATCTAAGCAATTTTTTAGTCAGATCGAGCAAATTCATATAAACATGTACATTGTATACATAAAACTTGAAGCTCGATACATAACTCACAACTCACACCTCTTTAAATAAATAAATAAAAAGTTCTAATATGAAAAGTAAACAATTCGACTTGAAACTCGAATTCGCGGATGTAATAGTGATATAGTTATGTTTATATTTTCTTTCCAAATGTTGAAAGAAGATTGGTGCATGTATATCTTGTTACATATATTTCTTACATTTGAATTTAATCTCTTTTTTTTTTTTTGAATTAAAAAGGTGCCACATTCACTAATTTTCATCAGAATACAAGAGGAATTAATACACATATTAACCCTGATATAGTATTCAAAATTTGCTTAAGGCCAACACTGGTACTGTCACCACAAATTTTTTACATCTCTCTCTGGATGAGTGGCTGACTATGGCATCCTGGGCTTTGGCTTACAGATTTCGGCCCCAGGACCGAACCCAGCCCGAGATGGACTACTCCATATCCCAGATACCAAGACTCGGGAAATCTCGTCCCCCTAATCCATCCCGCCCAACCTCCATACCCGGAAGCCCAACAGTCTTGTCCTCACCCCGTTCCTCTATTCGCCACCACTACCCACCGTCGACCGCCATAAACCTTGCACACATCCGCTCGGACATAGAAATCGTCGTCACCCACCGCCGTTGCTTGCACTATGCCACCGAAGTTATGTTTCACGCCTAAACCACGTCTTCTATTTTGTTCAATCCAGACGCGAACACCTCCCCCAACCATCGATCACTGCTTTTTCGGAGACCACCACTCAATCACCGCTTCAACCCCAAACCCCTAGAGCTCGATAGTGATAGAGAAAGTTATCACTATTTCAACCCTTGCTCCTCTTTTGTTTGCCACACAGAACAACCACCACCCGCCGATTTACTAGCCTAGGCCTTCTTTTTTGAAATTCGTCGTCAGCCGCACTTCATGCAACTACAGATCTGTCGTCGATAGCACCAAGAACCCTACTCAACCCCAACCTTCCACTCAAACCCCTTTAAACGCTTAATTCTTTAATTTTTTCACACAAAAAAATGTTGTTAAGCATCTCCCACTATGTGCTTGTTTGTTAAGCCTGAATCCTCCTGAAAGTAGGATCCACATCAGACTTTTCTGAAAGTCATTTTGTCCATATAGGATTAAGATTGTTTGGTAAAAACATCAAAAACTTGACTTCATTGA
>JAYMTK010001428.1:0-16449 GCA_036897405.1 Pelargonium myrrhifolium | reverse complement strand
GTCGCGCCGATCTCTATTTCTTCAAAGCTTGAAACTCGAAACCCTAAAATGAAAACTGTTTTGAGAGCCTTTTAGAAATCCCCTTATATCTTTCTTTTAATCTTCTTATTCTTTATTAGATCTGCTGCCACCTTAGATCAGATCCGCTGCCCAGAAAACCCTAAAGAGCTATGCGTAATCTGTAATCTTCCGACGAAAATATCCACAAAATGTAGTTTGCTATACACCGTTTTTTTATTTTATAAAGTGGCCTAATAACCTATATTAAGTACAAACACTATCACAACTCACATATATTCACGACCTTTGAGGTGTCTCGAACCCAGAACCTCAGGGTTGTACACGAGCACCTTATAGCCTCGGCAATGGCCATTGGTTATACACCGTTTGTTTAGTGATGCAATTAATATTTCTTTGAATAAAATACATATTTAGTAAACCGAAAAACAAATTTGTTTTAAGGAATCTAGTGGGTATAGGTATCGTGGCGAGAGGTTCTTAGTTTCCATGGTTAACACAAGTCATTTTTTTTTTTTGGTAGAAAACACAAGTCATTTTCATTATATATATAAGAGTCATTTATTATTTGTTCACATATTTTATTTTTTCTCCACCACTAACATGCCTTTTTTCATTATAAAATAAAAAAGAAACATATAATAAAAAATAAAATAAAAAAGAAACCAGAAGATCCAACGCCACTAGAACCTAATGGGCAGCCATGTTCCTCCACACTCCACAGAAAAAGATAAAATAGGGGCAAAAGAGTAATTTCACTGCACAACAACCGTGTCCAGTGGAGGGCAATTTGGGCATTTAAGAAAAAATCCCAGAGGGAACTAGCTCGGTCAATCATGGTCAGAAACAGAACTGTCTCTTTTTTACACTACGCGTCACGAGAAAAACAAAATAAAAATAATTTTAGTCTCAATCTGAATCCAATTCCTATCTTTCTCTGTGGATTTCCGTTTCCTTCCGATCTCTGAATTTCGTTTTCCTGTCATTTCAATTCTGTCGGTGCCTCAGAATTTACATTTCATTTTATTCGTTTTGGTCTGATTTTCTGGGTGCGAAGAAAATGGCGAAGCGCGGATATAAGCTACGTATCCTTTTTATTTATTTATTATTATTTTATTTTCTGATGAAATGCTAAGCTCGAAGCTTGGTTTGGGGATTTAATGTTGAGTTAAAGCTTTTGATTTATTGATGTTTACTTGGTATTTTTATTGTTTGTTTCCTGGGAAAAATGTGGGGAAAAGGAAAGAAATTGAATTATGGGTCTTTTTTTTCCAATTTGGGTGTTAGTGAAAATTTTGAGTTTGTAAATGTTTGGTTGGTGGCGAAATGTTGGAAAACTGGAGCTGGTTTTTTTTTTTTTTTTTGGTCTTAAGCGTCACATTAGTTTTCTTGGCAACAAAACAAGGCTTTTGGTTTTTGCGTATTTCACATTTGGAAACAAATTTGGAAATATTTTTTGTAGTGATCAATACAGTGATGCTGCTATTTTTTATTTTAGTTTCCTTGACCAATTTGAATGTAGAGGAGTTTGTAGCACATTCAGCTAATGTCAACTGTGTGAAAATCGGGAAGAAGGCGGGTCGACTTCTAATTACAGGCGGGGATGATAACAAAGTCAATCTTTGGTCGATTGGAAAGCCTACTTCTCTAATGGTCAGTCCATTTGTTGTTAAATTTTTAATCATGACTGGTACATGTTACAGAATTGTTTTCTTGTAGCCACTTGTTATTTTGTGATGCTTGATGTGCTTTGTGTGTTATTAACAGTTCTATCCTGTCGGGATTTAAATTAGTCTATGATTGTCACTGAATATGATCATAATCTTATATTTTCATTATGTTAAACCGAATAAACCCTTTCATGTAACTGCATTTCAAATCACGATGTTTGTAGTTCTTCTATAGTTTTTGTTGTATCTTTCTTCCCATTTTTGGAAATATATCTTAGTGTTGTGCATACCTTTAATGACAGCGATATGTTGTATTTTCTTTTTCCTCCCATTGGTTTGAATCTTGTACCATTATGGTAAGGACTGAATACCTTCAGGTAGCGTTTGGATTAGAGTACCTTCAGGAATAGGAATCAAGAATGAGAATCCACTTTTCAAGTTTTCATTAGGACTTTTTGGTTATGAGATTGGCTGCGGAATCCCATTTCCATTCCAATGTTATTTTTTTTCTAATCCAGACACTACCTTGGTGGTAGCATTGCTTTGTATGATGGACTGAAGCTGCAATCTTGTGAAAACATGCAGAGTCTGTGTGGTCATACAACTCCGATTGAGTCTGTGGGCTTTGATTCATCTGAAGTTTTGGTTGTTGCTGGAGCTTCTACTGGTGCCATAAAGCTGTGGGATTTGGAAGAGGCAAAGAGTAAGTTTGTTATTTCTTTGTTCCTTAAACTAAATTAAACTAGTTTACATGACCTGTTACAGCTCCGTTTATGTGAGGTGCCAAATAATATACCAGATTAAACATAACTTTTTATTCATGAATTTTGCACCGTGTGTTTAATGTGGAGCCACCTTGATTCTGCCCTTGGGTGGACATGAGAATGCAGGAATGCAATTTCTGTTTTCAAATTTGTCCTTAGGAGTACCAGAACTTGCAAACTACTTGCAAACTACTTGCCTTATATCCTGTCAGAAAATGTATATGGATGTCGTAGTATTGAACTTCTAATATATATGTTGTTGTTCTTGAAGTGTAGTTGTTCGCACTCTTACTGGACACAGATCCTATTGTACTGCTGTTGAGTTTCATCCGTTCGGCGAATTCTTTGCATCTGGTTCAATGGATACTAATCTAAAGATCTGGGATATCAGAAAGAAAGGATGTATTCACACGTACAAGGGCCATACTCGAGGCATTAGCAATATTAGATTCAGTCCTGATGGTCGCTGGGTAGTTTCTGGTGGACTGGATAATGTTGTAAAGGTTAGTGGGGCACAATATAAGCTTGTCTGTTTGTGAGCTTTCATTATATTATTTGTTTCAGTGGATCTTGCTACTGTGATATAGGTATGGGATCTAACTGCTGGGAAGCTCTTGCATGATTTTAAGTTCCATGAAGGGCACATTCGGTCTATAGACTTCCACCCTCTTGAATTTCTCCTGGCTACAGGTTAGTATATGACTCATCTGTAGGAAAGTTCTCTATGGCAACTGTACGAGCATTGTACATAATTCATAATTTGGTAGCTTTATCTCCATCTAAGTGCTCCAACCTAACAGCTTAAACTAATAAATAGAGGGCTCAACTAGGCTTAACACCAAACTGGCTCTGATATATTTTACTCCAGCCTAAAAGCTTAAACTGTTAAGTTAAGGCCCCAACTAGTATATCAAGTGGTCTTAAACTCCACACAATAACACACCTTTTCATTTCAATAGTTAAAAGTTGCAAACTGAAAAATTATGTACCTCATACTGTAATATTAGCCTAGTTTCCTTGGGGTATATTGCATAGAGCTATTTATTCAAATAGTTTTCTTAACCTGGTTTCTACCAGACAACGGAGTTTGCTGGAATGTCTGTTAGTCAACTTTTTGGGTAGTAAGTGCAACCCTGCTAGCCTATAATTTTTGTTACAATTAACTGTTTTCATGTAACCTTGTGAACAAAACATTAAAATTATTCAATTATAGTGGCTGTTCTCCCAGTATTAGACTAATGCATAGAGCTTTATTGACTGTTGAATATTATTTTTCGGGATGGAACTCATGTTAAGCTAATGCTGTCTTGCCTTCTCTTTTCCTTTTACCCTTCCTCTTAAAGTTTGAGTTGTTTGATGGTTGGTTCTGTATAATGGGGTTGTTCAAAATGACTCCCATTACTCTTCTTATAAAAAAATGATTCCCATACATTGCTACAGAATCTGGATAGGATGGTGGACTTGTTCGATCATTCATTATGTTTTTACATTTCTTAGTCTGTTCCTTGTGAATTTTGTTTGTTCATGCCAGTTTCTTTATCTGTTTTTAGTTATTGTAACATAGAAATTGTTCTCCAGGTTCAGCAGATAAAACCGTGAAGTTTTGGGACTTGGAAACCTTTGAGTTGATTGGATCTACTAGACCAGAGGTACTTGAGTCCTGTGTTTCACAACATGTCATTGAGCTAACCTAAGCTTAAACATAATTAATCTGTTTGAAAATTGGTGGTTAATAAGACGATAATGTCATGAAAAGTTATGCGTTATCTCCATCCCATTTTGAGTGTAACGATTATTAACCTAAGCTTAAAACATAATTAATCTGTTTGAAAATTAAATTGGTGGTTAATAAGATGATAATGTCATGAAAAGTTGTGCATTATCTCCATCCCATTTTGAGTGTAACGATTATTAACCAGTTCGTGACATTGAATGTTGTGCATTTCATTATTATTATTATTATTATTATTATTATTATTGTTATTGATGTGTGAGTATAGGCTCGGGTCTCTTTAGTATCAAATTTATTAATGGTTTGATAACTGTTAGCGTTAAATTCGATAATGGGCTAACACGTGCACACCGGTCTGATACCTTCTCAAATTCGATAATGGACTACATTTAATGACTTGGTCTTCCACTACTAAAAGGTCAACCTTATTAGTAGGATTTCACTTCGGCCATTATATGTAAAATCTTAATCTCTTAGTTATCTGGTGTGGGATTTTTATTACCCACTTTAATAGTTAGCTTCATTTATTTTTGTTAGACGGCAGGAGTACGCGCGGTTACCTTTCACCCTGACGGAAAGACACTATTTTGCGGTCTGGATGACAGTTTGAAGGTACTTGTTTCTAGTATAATAATTAGATGATAAAACTTTAAAATGGATATTGAATGATTTGCTCTCTAAACTGAAGGTTTACTCATGGGAGCCTGTAATTTGTCATGATGCCATTGACATGGGGTGGTCAACGCTGGGTGACCTCTGCACTCACGAAGGGAAGCTTTTGGGTTCCTCGTACTACCAAAATTCAGTAGGAGTGTGGATAGCAGATATCAAGGTATACAAAGTGCAATCCCCCACACCCCAATGTTTCCTTATGTGTTGCTTGGTTAAAAAAGTGTTAATTTTATCCTTTTTAGCCTTAATTTGATCATCTTCTTGTATCCATCTACATCATCCCAGCTTATTGATCAATATGGATCTGGTTTGGTACCAGAGGAAAGTGCCAGTGGCGACCAAAAATTTGATATACAGGGAAGTCATTCCTTAGAGAAAGCAGGGGATAGTTTCAGGTCTACTATGGGTTTGCATTGCATGTCTCCAGAATGCGAGCCGAAGGATATAAAAACGATATATGTGGATTGTAAGTTGTTACTTTGAACTGATTATAGGATTGCAGTTAAATGAAATGATGAGCTTGTAGATAAACTGTTCTCAACATGGTTCTGATCACCAGACAATAATCTAAGAGAATAATACCCCTTGTGATCCTTGGTTTGCTCCCGTCCTGTTTACCATTTAAAATACAAAATAGAGTCTAACAAAGAGAAAATAAATGATTCAAAGTTTCTCAAGGGAAAATTCATATCTTTAGAATGTAACGTGCGGATGTGTCAAACACTCAGTAGGGCAAGTGGTTGATTTCACTTGATCCCTCGAGGTCTCAGGTTCAAACCTCAGTGTTTGTACGGTTGCTGATAAAAAAAGAAGTGCGGATTTGTCTTTTGAAATGGACAATATAGATCAACTGTTCATTTTGAAGCAATATTTATTTGTTTATCATCTTTTATGATATATCTCTGAAGAGTCTGAACTTTTGTGTAACTTAAAAGTACATGTTGCAAGTGTTTTTTCAGTTGGATCAATATTGTCTTGATGGCTGGTCTTATGCTTGTCCATGCCTAAATGGTTACTAATGCAGATAGGGTAAGTAATTGTATTAGGGTTTTGTACGTGTATATAGCCACAATTAAAGATATCAGATAGAAGAATAGAGTAGAGAACCTGTATAGCCCCTCACGCGTTAGTAGGCCACCTTCGGGCCAAGGCCTGTATCAAAACTAGCTATGGTACCTTGTTAAATTCGATAATGGGCTACATATAATGACTTGGGCTTCCACTACTAAAAGGTTAACCTTATTTGTAGGATTTCACTTGGGCCATTATATGTAACATCTTAATCTCTTATTTATCCGATGTGGGATATTTATTACCCTAATTGTATTAGGGTTTTGTACTGAACAGTTGACCACAATTAAAGATATCAGATAGAAGAATAGAGTAGAGAACGTGTATAGCCAGTTATGGAAGATAAGAACAAGAACGTAGAGAACCAGAGAACTCAGCAATTTTTCAGCACTCAATTCAATCAAAAGCTGAAAGAAATGTGTGCACTCTTGGGTCTGTATAGAAAGTAGAAACCATAAAAAAACAAATAAGAAACAAAATTTCCCAAATTTTGTCTAAGGACGCATACTGATAATAATAACTATTAAAATCCCAGATGTTCCCCTTCTCTAAAATTTCCCAAATTTTAGGCCTTCACTGCTACGTTTCTGGTTGTTCGGGCTTAAGAATGTTACCACTATAATAAAAAATTTACTCATTGAATGCATGGATCTGTGATGGTATCGAGTTGTAGAAACATAAATTACTCTTTCCTTGCAACTTCTTTTTGTTTGTATGTTTGTCTGTTCTTTTCTTCCCTTCCATATTATCTTTGATATGTTTCGTCTTGAACAGCTTCTGGTGAAAACCGTGTTACTCCCCTAAAGGTTGGGTCTTTTAAGTCTCCAAAGGCTGTATTTCCACTGGAATCCATTGAAACAAGTGATTTGACAACTCAGAAGCATGTTCCTCAAGCAGTCATGCATACAAAAACTAATGGGCAAGCACTTAATAGTACGCTTATTGTACCCAACATTGTATCTCGAGAAAGTACTGATGCAAAAGACTCGTCCAATCCTGGAAGAGAGCCTGAGGCCGCAGGGGTTAAGCCAGCTCATGTGCAGAGGGCATCATATAACAATTGTGATATCGAGAAGCATTCTGTGACTGTTGAATCTGTGACAGTTAAGGAAAGCCCTGCAGATGCAAACTTCCATCCCACACTTGAAGTGAATGATGAAGCAAAAGAATTCAGTGAAGACAACCATTCAAATATCAAGAGTGTGGTGGAGAAGTTTGATAGAGTTTTATCTCCACAGACACCGGGAAAAGGTGTGTTATTTTTCTAATGCCATTCCATTCCAGCATTCATGTATAGTTTTGATTCTCTTTTCTTGTTTTTTATATATATTTATTCTTGAAGATAAGTTCGAATTATTAGCTCTTATCCATGGATCAAAGCCTTTACCCCTATAATTTGCATAACGGCAAATAAATCAAGTTTCTCCATTCTGCTTAGGCATGTTAGTCTATCTCTAACATGTCTTGCAAGATTTTAAACATGAGTAATATCATTCCTTTTAGGCTTTTACTATTGTGTTATTATACCTGTACATGTTTGTGCGTATTGCTTTTTTCTAGATATTTAATAGTAATACCCTTGTTTGGGGTACATTTATTTGTCAAGATGTTTCTGATGTCCGTGACTCACATTCTATTCGTAAAGCATGGCTGTTCCTAAATCCTCCTAATAAAGTTTTCCTTCAGTGATGCAGAACAATTGATAAAGCATTTTTTTTTGTATTCTTAATTTTTATTTTATTTTTATATTTAGCAAGCACAAATAGGGGCTCACAACCTAGGTGCATAATAAGAAAGACATACCAAAAGGCACCATGAATTATAATAAAGAAAGTACAAGATTTCTTGCGCCCATGGATATAAAACATGGAAATAAAACAATTACAGAGTACAGAGTACAGACATGAACAGCTAATATTTGAACGCTTGGATATTTGCTTCTTTTCTTCCCTCTAAAAGCTTTATTGCTGCCCTCTATCTGATAGGTTAATTGTTTGCACTCTGCAAGTTTCACTTTGGTTCCATTATTCCTATCAGATGTATAATTTTCTGTTTAACATGGATGGAAACTTGACACAAACCCAATGGGGATCTGATGTCCCCACACCGAAAATGGAAGGTTTCGGGGCAAAAAAAAATCGCCAATCGGGGTACAGGGAGACTATATTTCCCCGAATCGAAACTGATATATTAAATAGATAGGATAATAAATATATATTTTTATTTTAAAACTTAAATTTGTTATTATTAATTTTTTATCAATTTTACTCAACAATTTGATCAAATAAATGACAGTTTAATTTTGTAAATGATTAAAATTTCATATGATTTTTTATTTATTTAAGAAATATATTATATTTTAGAGATTTCATATAATTAATAATAATTTGATATTTTTATTTGTTATTTTGCAGTCGGTGATGAGTCCCCAAAGCCCAGCAAAGAAATAAGCACTGTTAAATTTGTCAATGGAGGTTTGTCAGTAAATACTATCTGCTTGGTTTCAAGGGTATAGTTGAGTTGTAATCATGTATTTTGTTTTACTTTGGCAGTTGCGGTTGTACAAGGAAGGACACGCTCTCTGGTCGAGAGATTTGAAAGAAGAGATAGTGTTGGTACCCCTGAAGATAAAGCAACTAATATGTCTGTTCCTGTGACACCTGAAATGGACAAACCACAAACAGATGATATACCACCTATGCAGGTAACATTCCTTTCTATTTTTCTACTTCACTTCTGATTTCAATTTTTAATCTGGATTTCAGTCTTGAATGTAAACTGAGAAAGATATGTTCTCACCTAGTTTACATTTGCACACAGTAGGTTTTGATTTCAGAAAGGTTGAGTAACTTGATTTCAACAGGAAACAAAAGATGAGCTATGAAAATTGACATTCATTGCCTTTACTATTATTGTATACATCATGACTATCTTTCAAAAGATAATTTGCTTATCACAGTGGATCTTGGCCTACAATCACCTAAAACCACACAGGTTTAGGTTATCTAATTAGTGTTGCTCTAAAAGAACTTTAACACATCATATTAAGAAGTTCAATAGAAGCAACAAGTCAATCTTGAACTCTCTATAAAAATGCTATTTTTTTTTTTTTTACTTTGTTTCTTGGACCTTGGGGAGGTACCAAATGGTATTATTTAGGTTAGAGAAAATTAACTTGCACATTATCACATTTACTCAACTAACTAAGGCTATAATTATCTTCTTGTGTGGTGAGAAACAGATAGGAGAAGCCCAAATTTCTGAAAGGGAGCCAACCTATACAAACAATCAGGTCAAAACCAAAGTCACTCTCATTGTAGCATAGATCGAATAAATTCAGTCAGTAATTTTTTTTCTTTTTTTTTTTTTGGGTGATAAACAGAGGGAACCCCAAGCTTCTGAAACGGAGACAACCTTTGCAAATGATCAGGTTACATATATAGTTAATCATACAGACTCATTTAATAAAGTTAAATCACTCAATATTTTATTGTCGTCTGGTGATAAACAGAGAGAACCCCAAATTTCAGAAACGACGCCAACCTTTGCATATGATCAGGTTAAATATAACCAGATGTACTCAATTTCGTATTTACTCAATTATAGTATGTTAATATATATTGTCTCTTGGTTACAAGCAGAGAGACCCCCAAATTACTGAAATGGAGCCAACCTCTGCAAATGATCAGGTAAAACATAATTACATTTCTCATTTTGTTCAGTTAAGCTTGGTTAGTATTTATTTGTTTTTTTGCTGAAAAACAGGGAAGAGAGCCCCGAACATCTGAAAGAGAGCTGGCCTCTGCAGAAGATCAGGTTATAAATAAAACCAGTCAGTATCATTACACTTTGTCAACTAAACTCAGTCAGTAATTATTTTGTTGTTTGGTGAAAAACAGAGAGAACTCCAAATTTCTCAGACAGAACTTACCTCTGCAAATGATCAGGTTAGATAGAATTGCTCATACAGCTGTCACATTTGTTCAACTAAACTTGTCCAATACTCAATTTGTTGTTTATTGGCAAACAGAGAGGAAAACGTCGAATGTTTGGGAGGGTGCAAGCCTCTGGAAATGATCAGGTTTAATTTAAATCGCTTACATTGTCACATGTGATCAACTAAACTCTGTCAATATTGATTATGTTGTTTGATAACAGAGAGGACCCCGGATTTATGGAAGGGAGCCAGTCTCTGCAAATGTTCAGGTTAAATAAAATCACTCACATTGTCACATTTGGTCCATTAAACTTTGTCAAGTTTTTTTGTTTGTTAAATTTTGTGACAAAGCAGAGAGTAGGATCCCAATTTTTGGAATGGAGCTAGTCTTTGCAAATGAACTCTGCTGATAAGTATCTTGTTGTTTGGTAACAAGCAGAGAGGAGGACCCCGAATTTTTGGAAGGGAGCCAGCCTCCGCAAATGATCAGGTTAAATAAACTATTCACCTGCCACATTTACTCAACTAAATTTTGTCAATATTTATTTTGTTATTTGATGAAACAGAGAAGAGTACCCCGGATATCCAGAAGGGAGCCAACCTCAGCCAATGATCAGGTTAAATACAATCATGCAGACAATTTCACATTTAGTCAACTAAAATCTATCGTTATTTATTTTTTTGCTTTGTGGCAAACAGAGGGAACTGAGAATTTCACGAAGGGCATCTACATTGACTTCTACAAATGATCAGGTTTAATAAAAACACACTATTATTGTCACATTTTGTCACCTAATCTCTTATAAATATTCACTATGTTATTTGACAATAAACAGAGAGGGCCTCGAAGTTTTGTTCGGGAGCCTACTTCTGCAAATGATCAGGTTAATTGTTTATCACTCATATATTGTCAAATTTGATAGCCAAACTAGGTCGAGTAATTATATTGTTTTTTTGTTAGATAAGAGAAGGGCAAAATTTTGAAAGGGAGCCGACCTCTGCAAGAAATCAGGTTAAATATTATAACACACATTTTCTCAGATATGATAGCTAAACTAGGTCAAATATTTATGTTGTTTTTGGTGACCAATAGATAAGAGAAGGGCAAATATCTGAAAAGGAGCTGACCTCTGCAGATGATCAGGTTAAATGTTAACACATAATTTGCCCGGTGCCATAACATTTTTTTTTTTTGAAAGCGCCCAATGCCATAACTAAACTAGGACAATTTTTTTTTTTTTTTTGGTGACAAATAGATAAGAGAGTGGCAAATTTCTGAAAGGGAGCATCTGACCTCTGCAAATGATCAGGTTAAATGTTAGCGCTCATATATTGTCAGATTTGGTCAACTGAGCTCATGTCAAATATTTACTGTGTTTGGTAACAAATAGATTAGAGAAAGCCAAATTTCTGACAGGGAGCTGACCTCTGCAAATTATCAGGATAAAATAAAATTATTTATAGATTCTAAGATTTTCAAGATTTATTTTGTTGTTTGGTGACATACAGAGAGGAGAACCCGAGATTTCTGGAAGGGAATCAACCTCAACACATGACCTGGTAAAATAAAATCTGTCGCATATTATCGCATTTGGTTAAGTAAACTCGACGAATATTTATTTTGTTGTTTTGGTGAATAACAGAGTAGAGAATCTCAAATTTCTGAAAGTGAGCCAACCTCTGCAAATGATCCAAATCTCATTGAAGATCTGCTGCAAAGTCATGATGTTTTCCTCAGTACTCTTCGATCTCGGCTGACGAAGTTACAGGTGATTTAGTTGGTCATGCATTTAGATTTTTTTTTAAATGACGAGCTTCTACCATTGATTTGTACTGGTTACTCTTTTTCCTGGTTTTCCTTGTTATGCAATTGAAGTTCCTAAAATTTATCTGAGGAAGTAGTATACTTGACCTCTTGATGCCTGATTCATTACATTGTGTAAGCTTAGGTGGTGTTTGGATTTAATAATTTGGAACGGGAATGAGAACGAGAATGAGATTCACATTCCTGAACTAAAAATTCTACTCCTATCGCTAGCATAGTAGAACATTGACAAATATGCTGATAGCTTGAAATGTAAAGATGTAAAAAAAAAAAAAAACGAGAACAAATTTGTATATTTATATCTGGTTTCAGTATTTAAGTCTGTTGGATGAAAATGAAGCACTATTCTTTACCCAAATTTACTGGTATTGTCATGTCATGTCTGCTGGCAGGTGGTGCGACATTTTTGGGAACGACGTGACTTCAAAGGAGCAGTAAATGGCTTGAGGAAATTGCCTGATTATTCTGTATGTATTTATTGGATGAATTGATATCTTTTGCTCAAATGGGAACCTAAGTTTGTATATATTTGATCATTCATTAATCATATATTCCTGGTGCAGGTCCAGGCGGATGTCGTCAGCGTTCTCATGGAGAAAATGGAGATTCTGACTTTAGATTTGTTTTCTCACTTGCTGCCTGTGCTTGTTGGTTTACTGGATAGCAAGACAGAAAGGTAAACGTTTAATAAATATGGCGTCAAGTACAACTAATGATGATAATTAATGAGGTGACATCTCCTCATTGGTTTGGCCGAGTCTCAGCCTATACAATCTTGGCTGAGATTCTTTTTTCTCTAATATAAATACAAACTGTAGTTTTATGCTTTGGGAAAATCACCAAAATAACCCCTATACTGTAGGACTGAACCAAATTAGTCCCCGTACTTCAAAATGGACTAATTTAGTTCTGTAGTATTTGAAATGAACTAAACCGTTAAATTAATGTTAATTTATTGTTACGTGTGCTGATGTGACATTAAAAATAGTTAAAAAAAATCCAAGTGTATGCTGATGAGAATTTTAAATAATACTCCCTCCAAAAGTAGTGTCTTGCATTCTTTTTTTGGGGATAAGGGATTTAGCGTTGAACATTTTACATTTTACCCTTGTGCATTTGTTGCAACCAACTTAAAGGATTTTAACTAACTTATTGTACAGATTTATTGGTAATTCATATATAACAAACTTTCTAAAAAGGGAAGAGGATACTCATTTTGGGACAACAATTTCCGAGAAACGTAACACTTTTGAGACCGGGACTATTTAAATTTTAAACTAAAATAGTTGAGAGAGAGAGAGAGTTACACGTGGCAAGGAAAAAAAATCACACCTTAATCTATTAATAAAAAGTTATATGTGGAAAATAATTAATTAATTTATATGACTATATTCCTGATACTTTAAAATGGTAGGGACCATTTTGTTTCAGTTTATGATATTAAGGACTAAGTACGAGGGTTAGTTTGTCAATTCCTGATAATAAATGGACCATCTTGGTGCTTTTACTATATGTATCCTTGATATGTGTAATTACTAGACCTGGCAAACCCTGATCTGTGAATCCGCTCTTATAATTCCACCGGCTGAGCAAACCCACTGACCTGAACTGATAGCAGTCCTTTATTTTAAGGGGTAATTATGGACTACTACCCAGCTATGATTTCCCAAAATACATCTAGATATTTCAGTTTCTGTAACATTTACACCTCGTATGTTTATTTTTCACTGAACTCTGTGAGTGTGTCAACTGTCAACAATCGACTTATGTGTACCTTATAGGGAAGGAAATAAACACCTTAAAGGAAGTCATGTCATTGTATCACTAATTTATTTAAATTCTTGAAAGAATGTCTTTGTGGTAATTTGTAAGAAGTTAAAAATGATCTCATCAGATGAAAGGTAGTCAGTCTTTTCTTTTTGACAAATTAATTATGATACAGTGTTTATGTTACACATGTATAGGCATGCAAATATCTCGTTGGAGATGCTCCTTAAGCTTGTTGCAGTTTTTGGGTCTGTAATAAGCTCTACAGTTTCTGCACCACCAGCAGTTGGTGTTGATCTTCAGGCAGAGCAAAGGTGCAGTATATTACTATTTCCATTTGAGCTTTGTGTCTGTTACTGTGGTTAAATTGACTTAATGCATATGATGCTTACTTGTATTTGAATTCTCAAGCACAGATTAGAATGCTGCAAGCAGTGTTTTGTCCAATTGCAAAAGATCCAGAGAATACTGCCCTTGTTTATAAGGTAAGCATATCAACCTATGTTTTCAGCTTTGAAGATTCTGATCAGAAGAAAAGGGTATGCAATTGTGCATGTCTATGAATGTGTTTTATACTTGTATTGTTGTTAAACCTTGATCCCTTAATAGTACAAATTAACTATCTGTTGCGATAGGCGATGTATATGATACTACTGTTATTAGAAATGATGACTGAAGAACAAGAAAACAATGAAACCCTAGTTTTTCATAAATCAAACGTAAGCCAAAAAGATATAAAGTTGTGCCACAGCTATTTATACCTCTTAGCTCAAACCCTAGCTGAAATTTAACTCTAAATAAAATATCCATAAAGTTAGGAAAATAGAAAAATGACCAAAACTTCCCTCAGAAGACCTCGGAACATGGAAATTCAGCCTAGGCACACGACAACTATAGTAGTGTGCCTAGGCCGTATTTTCAGCCCAATCTGTATCACTGCCTCACTGGCGAGGTCCAGTGGTGCTCCATCTCCAGCATCAGGATATAAGGGGGTGGGGAAGGGAAGGTGGAGAGAGAAGAGAAACATATTGAAAGGGACGTTGTATGGACTGTTGAGAAGGTAGGAGTTAGAGAAATCGAGTTACTTGAATTATTGCCGTTAGCTGGTTGGTTGAAGCACATATCATTATCTTTGTCATAAAGGAGAAGGGACACATTGCAAAATTTCATGTAACATAGTTGTATGTTCTTTTGAGTTATCTTTCCTTTTTCTCCATTTTTACCTAGGTGGCTCAGAGTTGAGTCAATTATTTACTCCCTCGGTCCCAAAAAGAAGAGTATCTATTTTAATTTCTCCAATTCTTTTGTCCCAAAATGAGTGTCCACTTTCATTTTTGGTTAGTTAGTTATGCATGAATTACCGATAATATCTGTTAGCTAAGTTAGTTAGAGAAACCCTTGCGTTTGTTACAACAAGAGAACATTGGGTATGAGGGAAAAGTCCAACTCCAACTCCAACTAACTTATTCTTAATTTTACAAAAATGAGAAAGTGGCCACTTATTTTGATTTTTGGGACAGAGTATAAATTTATCCTCTTTTGTTGTGGAATTCAAAGAGGATAGTTTTTGTGTGTTTGAGGGGGTAGACTTCAAACTTTTCCAGATTCCGGTGTCAGAATATGGGTTTCCTTTTCTTCCTTTCATTTTTTATTTCTCTGACTTCTTTCCTATGAAGATTTTAGTGCCAGGAATATTCGTAAGGGTAAAAAACTAAAATAGTCTAGTCCAAGCGTCAACATATTCTTTAGAATGAAGGACAGTCCAGGGGGGTGCAGAATTATTTGATCATAATCTTCTATTGGCTGGCTTCATCTTAGTTTCACGATATCCCTAATTCCATATTTAGTATGGCATGTTACTTTCTTAAATGATTTTGTTTGTTTCCAGAGTATTAACAAGAACGTTAGTGGGCAATAATGTGTGTTTGGCCCTTCTTTCCAGTTTCTCTTGACGGCTGTAATGCTGGTTACCTGACTGACCATTTACATTATCAGTTTCTGCTTATAAGAAATATCACATTTTACACTTGATTTTGTTGCAGGAGGGGCGGTCTGCTGGCACGTTGTTCTCAGGAATTAAACTTAGTTCTTCAACAATTATGACCAACGTTGGTGTTCACATTGGTTTGCTGAAGAGCGAGTGACTCGCTCGGCTCGGCTGCTATCTTCAGAACTGGTACATCAGTCACACCCTCTTTACAACTACTTGTAGCTTTTCAGTGGCACAATTTTGTCATGCTTCACATTCACAATTAGGCTTCGTTGCCAATTCCGTCATCTTGGTTGATGGGTCATTTTGAGAGTTCTGTGAGGCACCTGCAACTGAATTATCGACTTTTGCCATAAGATTTATGGAAAAGAAAGAACAAGAAATAGAGTGATTGCATGAACCATTATGGTTATCCGGTGGTTCGGGGTGCGGGTAGCATTTTGTTTGTATTGTATGTAATATGTGACAGAACTGTTGCATTTGTAGTGACTGTACTATTCAATGAAATGTATATTTCTCAAACTGACAAATTATACCAATTCTTCATCTTTGGTGTACTAGTGTAATGCCATGTAAATGTAGATCAGTATACAAAAAACATGGATTTTTGTCATGGAATTCATACTATATCCAATGCACCGCCATGGTCCATGTGTTTGGTAATACTACTAGAAAATTGTAAAGAGTTGTGTAATAATACAGTTGGATCAAAACATTTGTAAGGAGGTGTTAATTGTTGGGTTGGGCATTAACCAATATAGGTATTAATTTTATTGATTTGAAGTAAAAAAATAGGGGTAATTACAGTAAGCACTTATGAAGTTAGGGGTAAAAACAGTTAGCACCCTTAAACTTTGGTTTGGAACAATAAGTACTCTTAAAGCATCAAAAGATCTTTCTGTCAGTTAAATTTAACGTTAACAGAGAAAATGACCAAAATGCCCCCAAAAGTAATATTGTATTAAAAAAAAAAAAACAAATAAATCCAGGAACTTAATTGATA
>JAYMTK010001427.1:0-16450 GCA_036897405.1 Pelargonium myrrhifolium | reverse complement strand
GAGAGCTTGTTTGACCAGATCGACGACGTTGAGAGCTCGAGCTCGTCAGATTGACGGGGTGGTTCGTCGGCGCTGAGTCGAGATCGGCACCGGCTGCGGCGTCAGCCGCCATGGGACTCTTCCTCCTTGGTACCAGGTGAGGTCGCCGGAGGCACACAAACGTTGTCCCATGGGGGTTGACTTAGTTGTCAAGACCCACGTCTTCTTGTGGAAGGTCGTGGGTTTAACAATTGAGTCGAGCAGGACAGGGTTGAGATTAAAAGGAGAGAGCTACTTTATGTTGTGTAACTCAAATGGTCAAAAAAAAAAAAAAAACGTTTACACCAGATCGAATTTGGACCGTATAAATTCAATCTGGTTGAGTCCAGAATCTCGGCCAACCCCTAACTCTAACTAGTCAAAACCATAAAAAATGAGACCAAATTAATTTTCTCAAACAAAGATTGACTTTTCTTTGTTTGTTTAGTATCAACTATCAAGCATTATATGTTAATCCCCCAAACCCGCAAAACTAGTCAAAAAGAGCATACAGTCATCTGCTAATAACACGCTAATCACTTATCAATCCACACTGCATTTTTATTCCATCAATTATAGCATAAAATCATAACCTGGTATCGAGTCCCGATCGAACCAGCCAATTCGATTCTAATAACATTGTCCAAAAACAATTAGAACCCAAAAGTCTAACAAGAAACTAGTTTGCAAGAAAGTGTTCTCATAAACATAATTTCACATCTTCGAGAAAAATTAATATTTAGGGCTAGGGGTTAGACTAACAGTAAACCTAAGAAGCATGGGTACTCCTAGGACAAAGACCTACCGGTACCGGGAGGTATCGGGTACTGGTACTTCGTGGGTACGTACTAGATACTTATCCAAATAAAATGAATAATACTACTTTCTTGGGTACGGTCAATATATAAAATGGGTACTTCTCGTGTACTCCAATATATATATATATATATATAATTAAAACCTACATAATTTTAGCAAAAATAAAGAAATTTAAGTTCAATGCAACTATCCGGCAGCGAGAACACTTAATATTGAAGTACACAAGAAGTACCTATTTTGTATGTTGACCGTACCCAAGAAACTAGTATTGTTCATTTTATTTGGGTAAGTATCCGGTACGTACCCCAGAAGTACCCACGAAGTACCAGTACTCGTGCTTCATAGCATTAAACTAGTTAGTAAGAAAGAGTTTTCGTAAACATAATTTCACGTATACTCCCTCAGTCCTAAAATGTCTTGTTTCACTTGTATTTTTGACTCAAAATAAGTGTCTAGAAAACTAGATATGCATGAATTATCAATATTGTCCCTAAAACAAATAAAATTAGTACCCCATAAATTTGTTACAACACATGTGCATGAGAATAGAAGAAGAAATATACAAACACTAACCAACTAACTTTGGGTTAGGGTTCTAAAACAATATATTCCATCCGTAGGAAAATAAGTGCAATGCTTTTCATTTTGAGAAAAACTAAAAAGTTAGTTAGTATTGCATAGTATTTACTCTTCTATCCTCGTGCACATGTGTTGTAACAAATTTAAGAAACAATGACTAACTTATAAGGGCATTATTGACAATTCAAGCATAACTAACTTCCTATAACGAAGACGAGACATTTATTTTGGGGCGGAAGGGGTAGTTTTCACATATTCAAGATCTAGTTTTATTTACGGTTTGGGTTGTAAAACAAAATGATTTCACATCTTCGAAAACTAATATATTTAGAGTTGAGAACAAAGAGAATGTATCAATTAGTCGATGTTGAGAACTTGAATTTCCAATGCAAAAAAAAACGTAATCTTATGCACAAATTTAGTTTCGTAAGGTTGAGACTATAAGTTACTTACGAAAGCTACGCTTCAGCTTCTGCACTTCCGTCAGAAGGGAGGAACTTCCATCGCATGCTCTTGTTAATACCTCAAACTTGGCATCTGTATCGCTCCTTCGCAGCGATGAATCTTCCTCCGAACCGGGTATCTGAGACGTGGACGGTTTGTTGTATCGAATAAGATCCAGCATCATTCTCTGTAATCACCACAAAAATCAGTTAGTAATACACCTAACATGATCCTAAGTTACTTGAATCGCGGAACGCTTCAATGTGTAGAACAGAAACGCAGAGTGTTGGGATTTTAGAGTTCAGAACGTTGAAGTTAGGCTTCTTTGGAATGCTCAATTTGAAACGTGCAATTTTTGTTCATAATGTGAAATATCTATTTAATAAATATAAATATATAATAAAACAAATTTTATGAGATATAAAATAATCGACATAAAACATTCAATAATAATGTAAGTAATTGTAACTCTCAATCTTACAACGGTATCGGAGATTTTCGCGTTTAGTTCATTGACGTTCCACGTTCCGGAACAGAGATCACTACTCAAGTAGTGTTTTCTGATAACTTAGCCGTGCTATTAAGCAAAAAAGAAGAAAGGCCTGTGGCCTGTGGCCTTGTGCACGAAGCTGTCATAGTTGGTCGGGATCCCTTTACACGAAACCGTGACCTTAAGGTCTCAAGTCAACAAAAATGGCAGCCCAGAGCATGAGACTTCACTATTGTGGCGGAGTTGGGTGTTTCCTTTACTTGAAGCCGTGACCTTAAGGTCTCAAGACAACCTTATTGTTGAACCAAAGCTTACCACTCACGAGTCACGACCATCTAGTAGTTGAACAAAAAGGGCACAGCTCAGTGCACAAAACTCCCACTATTGTGGGGTCCGGTGACACCCTTCCTCAAACCTATGACCTTAAGGTCTCGAGACAACAACTTTATTGCTGCACCAAAACTTACCCTCTGTGACCATCTAGTAGTTTAAAAGAAAGGGCAGCCTAGTGAACGAGACTCCCACAGTCCCGCTATTGTGGTGGGGTCAGGTGTTTTAAGTGTTTCTTTTACTCAAACCCGACCTTAAGGTCTCAAGGCGACTATTTTAATTGGATTCCAACAAGGTTCACTCTCGGGGACCATCAACTAGTTATAGGTCTTTATATAAATTAACTCGCACGGTATTACAATGAAAATAACTATCCATCCTTATTATATCAGCCAAATTCTAATTCTGTTCAAATTAACTTCAGTGTGTAGCATCAGACCGTATATTCGCAGCTGTCTAGTTCAGAGCCGAGAGGCACACACTACATAAGTTCCATATGTTCCAGAAACTACGAAAACTGGAAATGCTGAATCTACTTGCATACGATTTTTCACGACTCATCAGCATATTGATGTTTTCTAAATATGCACAGAAAAAAAGTATATACTTTGGCTATCCGAGATCAATACCAGAATAAGAACTTTTGAAAAACTTGCGTACCTCATGCTGCGGCTTCCTAGCATGGTCTCTCAAAAGAGATTTTGCAAGCTTATTCTGCAGCGATAGCTTATCACCGGCATGAGGGAGAAAAATGAAGGACGACAGGTGGTGGAGAACCAAAGAGTATGCCACAGATCTTCGGTTTGCGGCTTTGTCAAGAGCACCAGAAACCCACGATTTCACATAAGCTTCCAAAATACCTTCATTGTCCTGCAAAAAAATTAAATCTCTTAAATTCTGTCACATTTGCATACAACTTTCACGTCTATCCCCAACTAGAGCTGACAATTTTGGTTTTCCGTCGGGTTGAAAAGACCCAACCCGAAAAATTAACCGATATATGATGCAACCCGAACCTGCAAAAATGTGGGTCAGATGCCGGGTGCCCACAAGTTCGAGTTCATATTGCCAGCTCTTAATTCCTACCATTAGTTTCTCTCGAATAAAAGTGATATAAGTCTGGAAAGGGAGCAATATGTGTCCATCATACATCCATAACCGGACTTATGTCGAAGACATTGAAGTAAATGAATATTGAAAATTTACGGTTATTTTGCAGAACATTAATGTGAACATTCTTCTAAATGAATAAACACAAATAAATTTGAAATTGACTAGTCGTGATAGGCAAAGGACTTCCCATGAGACTTCTGAAAAATAACCCCCAAACTACCTGTTACTCGTAATAGCTAGACGTGGACGAGTAGATTAGTTCCTTTTTAAGTTTTTGTTTTTCAAAATGAAATTTCAGAAAAATCTAGTAATGATTTTTGTGATGTTTTAAAACAATCTCACATGCTCGGTCTTCGTTTTGTGATTAATAAATAAATGCAAAGCAAAATGTAAGCACTTCATATTTAGCATCAATAATGAGACAATAGTTAATCGTCAGTACCTCAACAGGTTCAAGGTAACCGTCAGCCTCAGCTAAGCATTTCTCCAACGGCGGCAAAAGTTCAAGAACACGGGCGTTAGCTAATGTATTCCAGGCAGCAAGTCGAACAGGAGCTTCAACGCAACGGTGTAGATACATAGCAACTTGCCGGCCATAAATAAGATCACCATAAGATACAGAAGAAAACTGATCTACTAGAGTTTCGATAAAGGTCGAGTAACTCTCATGAACCGCAGATTGAAACCTCAAAAACTCTATATCGTATTTCTCCAAAGTACGATCAGAAAACCTAGCCCTTGCGTCATCTAGAAGCTGACCATAGAGCTCTTGCAAAACTTCATAAACATCCCTACTCCTTTCATCTTCTAGCACCCCCATTCCGGCAAGTACACTTACCGACAGAGAATGTAACTTCCAAATTAATGGCAAACTCTGGATCGGGGAGGCATTATCAGTGTTCAGGACAGAAGACGTTGCTTCAATCCCCAAAAGAAAGAAGAGTCCACTTTTAGCAACTTCAAGAAAATCAGCGGTTTCCAACACATGACTTTTTTTCTTAGAAGCTTTTGAAAGACCGGCATGATTGCTTACGTCGATGGTCGCAATTGGGCTGAGAAACCAATGTGTAGGAAGTGGCAATCTCTGATGAGCCCACTCTATAACCAAAGAAGTAGAGGAATCATCATCATGTGTCGAATTTGATGGGTTGGCGTCGTCCTCGTGAATGGTGTCCAGAGGAACACCACCTTTCTTAAATGTTTTATTCCCAGAACCGTTTCCTTCAGTAGATTTGGCTTTCTTCTTTACGCACAACCATCTATTTCTATAGTGAGAAGTCAATATCTTGTTATAGAATCCGTAGTCCTCCTCTGTATATTCCCACCCAAATTGTTTGATTCCCTTGTTACAATCGAGAAAACGTCGAGTACAGCAGTGAAGGTACTTCAAAACAGGTACCTGAAGCAAAATGTCCAATGCCTTCTCCAATATAACCCTGTCCCTCGGTCCAACAGTTATGCACACTGCTAAGGCGGAATCGATAGTTTCCATGGCAAAGTTTATATCTTCATCCGAGGGTAAATGACTAAAAGGCACGACCGGGAACATTTCAAGCAAATGAACGAGCAATTCTGCATCTGTTTGAGCTAATAGAATGGTTCTGGACCAAAATCCTCCTCCAGAGGCCCCCCAACCGAATCCCACCCCCGGAGCAGGGCCTCCTCGGCCAAACGTCTCAATAGACTGAACAGAGCGCCATTGAGAAGCAACAAACCTTGTGAAAGTATTTCGTAAACTTCTCAACTCAATCAAAGACCGCTCACGTATCCCATCCTCGAGTATTTCCCCTTCTCTTGAGGAAGTGAATCCTTGGGAAGAAAGGCTATGAGCCCCAGCCTTAGCTAACTGGACCAAGTTATCAATATAAATGATAATCCGAACTAATCCATGAAGGCAACTTACAGAAGCTAATGAAGTTTCACATTCACTTCTCTGTCTCAACCGACACAGTTCCTCTATGAAAGAGCTGCCTCCTGCAGGGTCCATACGATTTGCGCCTGAAAAGCTCAAAAACCCATTCTTAATAATTTCCAGTCCAACTTTAGGAACAAAATCTGGCAGCCATGGTACGAGTCTGCTTCTTCCATTAGAGTTGCTGGTGTCTTCTGGGGTCACTTTTTCAAGAACTCTCGAAAGCATATGCAGAACAGCTGAAATAACCCACAATAAAGGAGTCATGGATGATTCTTGGAAAAAGTAGTCGCTTGCAATTCCTTCCTGCCACCCAAAGAATTTACAAATACAAGGATTACTTTTTAATGCCACCCATTTCAAGGCTACATCAACCATTGGACTAACGTAACTCCAAGACCAAGGCTCGATGTTGTCACCAGCATCTTTTGGGATCTGATCGTTCAGGTGCTTTTGTGAATAAAAAGACGGAAGCTTTCTTGCTAAAGCCTCAAGAACTAGGTATGCCTCTCTAGAGATGGAAGCGAATTCAATAAGGACGTTGTTCTCTACAAGCATTTCAAATGGAGGTGGATTTAACCACAAGCCCAAGGCAGGGTAAAAATCTGAGAAGTATGATACACAACACCCATATTGAATGCAGGCCTTCCAAAACCGTAGTTGTTCAACCATCAAAGCTGCCGAGAGTTTGCAGTGTTCCTTCCCCGATTTTACCCAGTTGTTAAGAGAGAAAACGTGCTGATATAAATGCCATGTCACACCCCGAAAAGTCCCATTCTTAATGAAGTCAATGCAGTTCTTCTTGTCAGCTTGAGCCAACACCTGCTTTCCACAAAAGAGAGGGGAGAGGTGACGAAAACAAGTTCACATTTAGTTCATGTAGCATGTGTTATATGCTAAAACTATAAGAAACATCAAATAGATGCTTACCCTTAAAAGGATAACTGATTTTATCTTACAAGGGTGAATTTCCATATTGTCTTTCATGGTAAATCTCTGGACAATTGTTTGGAGAAGTCTTGGACATTGAATTATTGCATTTGCAGAAGTTGGAGAATGCCGTGCTAGTGCAACAAGTATTGAAAGTAAGCTTTCTTCCAAAGTCGCGGTAGGGTCTGTCTGATATCATACATAATGGTGCATATCAGAAACTCCATACCATAAAAATAGGTGGTGAGAAAAGGGTGCAACTAAAATCAGATCAACAATGACATATCAGTTCAAGGGAAAGAAGTTGAACTAGCAAAATCTAAATGATATGAAGAAGAGATAAAAGTTATGTTCTTCGGGAACCTACCAACATGAACCTATATCATGCATCCAACTGCAACTTTGAGTCTTTGACACCTAATTATTCTCATTTATCTTCTTTGAGAAAATTACATAGAAGTGATTTGTTTCTCTCCAGATAACTATTTAGTGTTCTTACCCCCTTATATTAGTGTTATATGAATTCACCCACAGAGACATTCACGTACTTAAACAAAAAAGATAATATTTCACATAAAAGCAACAAACACAGAACAGTAACATTTTTTTTACACCTCATTCCCATGTCAAAATTCAAACTACATGTTAATTCCATGCATCACATATGGCACTTGACTAATAGAAATAGTAATACAGCGTCAACAATCCTAAAGTACTCTAAAAAGATGGGAAGAGGCATGTCAGTGAACACCAAACACTGCAGGAGAGGAGGGATAAGAAAAGGGGCGTGTATATAAAAAACTCTTCACTTCAACCCAAGGGGTTACTGCATTAGAAGCTTCAGGAGCAGCTTTTAGAGCTTATTTTACTTCTACATGGAAAAAAAAAAGAAAAAAAAAACAAAGAAAGAAAGTACATGCTCACCTCTAAAATATAGAGGATCCTTGGAAGGATTCCCATCCTGACCAAAGCTGCAGCAAAATCTTGTCCAGCAACAAAAATATCATCCTGGATGGTGCGCTTTCCATCAGTCTCATCATCTATGCTGTCCTCCCCAAAAGGAAGAATATTAGAAGGTTTAGCACTGTACTTCCAAAATCCACCTTGAAGGAAACCAACATCAATCTCTGGCTTACTTCGAAAGACAGGAGCGGTATAGATGTCCTTGTCACGAGTAGCTATTTTCTGCATGATTTATAAACACAAGTTTAGAATAATATAGAAATCCAAATGCATGTGACTCTACCCTTTTCAAATTACAAGGTAAAATTAGCCATTTTAACATGCCAAATTTGAAGGCTTGGTATGATACAGATTGGCTTTTATAGACTATAATGATAGAGGTTGGTCTCCTGATAAGCTTATATAGCTTATTTCTGCTATACAGTAACTATATTTTGGGCCTTGGAATATATATAAATATGCAACCTATAATGGACTGGTTTATACAAAGTTTCCATGCCTGGTTTGTCATAAAGAATAAATTGTATACAATGAGACAGCAGCCAGCCAGAGCATGGATTCAATAAGGCACCTGCTTGTTTTATAAGTCACAGGAGGAAAAAGAAGAAGTCATCTTTCTCCACCTGAGTGCAGAAAAAAGGAGAAGCAAGTTCTTGAGAGGGAATAAATGAACTAATATGGGTGCTTGCTCGTGCCACATATGGTTATAAAAGAACTTCAGATTTCATATACTGTTCTAAAGAATAGTCAGTGATTTTCTCTTTTATCTATAGGGTGGTTAGGAGTATGCCTAATAGTTGTGAAAGAATTTAAGGGTAAAATTGATAACACAAATTAGTTTATTAATCTAGTTGTAAGCTGAAATCAAGAAAAGAAATGAAAGAAGACTACCTCTGAGATGTCAAAGAAGTCTTCATTCAAATCACAGCTCAGTGCACATTGAATAACTCGTGCACAAGCTAGAACTACAGAATCATGATTATCATCAAGTGACATCCTGCAAATCAATAAAATGTTGAGTTAAATCTCAAAAAAATGGACTGTCAATAAAGAATTAATGCTTGAAAGGTGATTTAGACTTGCACAAACATAGAATAATTTAGTTACACAAACATAGAATAATTTACTCACAACACAAGTAAACAACTTCTGATTGCTAATTGAGGGAATAAAAAAAGAGATAGGAATGGTTCATTATGGTATTAGATTCATGGATAAAGGACATTACCTGACCTATACAGCATTGGACAAACAAACAAACATGAGTACTACTGTATCTTCAGAGATGCTTTTGGAAAGGAATATTACAAGTGGTATACATTATATGATTCAAGATATCTCAACAACTAGAATTTTGGAACAAGATATAAACATAAAATGTGAACTACTAGTCGGTGCTTATGCACCAATAGCAAGGTAAACATTATTCTGTCTACATGAGCTAAACATATAATAGTCAAATAAACATGAAATTCTTCTAAATGGCCTCAAAGAGATCAAATAAACATGTATTTTTTACGCTCTGTATCTCAATTGGCTGAGCTTTGACACATACAAGTTCAGTAGTATGCCTTGACAAAGTATTAATCAAGGTTAGTATTGCAACTTCAATAATTCCTAATATAATAAGCAATATGCTTTGATAAACATTGTTGTTTACCACCTATTGGGAGTAAGTCCACAAAAATCAGCAACTGAAGCATTTATATCAAATTTACCTCAGAGATAAAATAAGCTCAGGCTCCGGGCCAAGTGCAAAAGCCCAAATAGCCTCCCAATCAATAGAACTGTCAAAGCTATCAGCACTTTTCAAGGTACAACCAACTTGATTTTGACTAAAATTTTGCAATGCCTTACTAAGCACAGAAGCGAGCAGGTGGAATGCAAGGGCCCGTTGTCCCGGAATCTGAAACCACCAAATTAAGAGATTAGAAAATAGATAATCATAAAACAAAGGTATCAAGTCCCATAAAATATAATAAAATCGTGAACATCTCACATGGCTACTCAAGATTCCATTAAAATTAACTTTGCAGTAAACATATAAAGAAAACTAAAGGACAAAAATATACTGACCACACTTCTAGTGAGTGCCACTGCTTCTTTGATTGAGTAACCAGCTGCAGCTGGGTCTCCCTCAGTTCGCAGGTAGTCCCGTTCGGTAACATTACTGCAATTAGAAATGCCATCTGTACTATGAAAGGAAAAAAATTAATCAACATCATCTCGATTCGTACATAATTTAAAATCATAGAATAATTGCTCAAGTACTAACTGACTCGTGTACATTGCATTTGCATAGCTGGAGCAGAAAGTTTAAAATAACTAGTTCAAACTTCAAACACAAATCAGAGAGAATGGAAAAAGATATTATTAGGAAGGAACATGAAAGCACAGTGAAGAAGATGAACTGACACGGTAACAACAAAAAACATGTCGAGTACAAATAAGAAATCCAACCTTATTTATACAGTAGAAACATTAGAATATAGATAAAACTAGTAAAACATTTTGACAAGGACCATAGATATGAACCAAAATCCAAAATGTAACAAAAACCTGCCAAGTTACCATAACTCGTATGCACAACAACAACCTCTTTAAGCATTATATGATCTTGGTCGGGATTCTTCCAGCATGCATGGCTATCTAAGCTATACTAGCCTCCCTCTACAAGACTAAACCCAAAGTGACAAGTGTTATGGTTGATATCGAAAACCATCAGCTGACCACATCTCACAGCTATCTAGCCTCAAGATAACCAGGGCAGTATTCCTTGATAGTTGATAGGCACCCCTTTGGACCCTTCCTTTTACAATTTCATAGTTTCTAACATTCCATAATGTTTTCTACAGTAACTAATGTACAATCAAGTAAACCACATTAACAGACTCGGGCAGAAATCCTTAATCTTACTCTGGAGTCTTTACATTCTCGATAAAAAAAATAACAAAAATGTCATAAAGAATTAAATAAAACCTGCAAATGAAATCACCAAAAGAGAGGGGAAAAGGTGCTACAAAAATAGAAGTACTATGGCTTTACCGGTCTCAGGTTCTTGGACAGTATCTGCTCTAATAACTGCTCCATCCAAGGAAAACCTTAGCCCTCTCACAGATTCAACTCTCTCACTCCAAAGATTCCACAAACTCTTATTGACTGTACATGGTTTCTGCATGCCAACATTGTTTTGCCCACTTTCTGTGTCCATTGAGGTTGTCTCGGTCACTGCATGACAGGTATTGTTCTCAAAATGTGGGGAGCCTTTTGCATCTTGAATTAATTGATTGCCATTTTGTAGATTACCAGGTTCATCATCAGCTAAATTTGAGCTCGAGCTTTTTTGCTTCTTCAACTTATCTTGGCCCCGCTTTTTTAGCAGCATTACTAATTTAGGGTCCATCTTCTCCATTATCTCAGTCTGTGCATCAGCAATGTCATCAGGCGACATTTGCTGTAACTTTGCACGATTCTCAACGTCAATTTGATTCTCAAGGGACATGGACCCTTGTTCATTTGCATTGTTGTTGGATTCATAGCTTGACACAGCATGTGAAGTTGAAGTTATCTGCTCCTGCCTTTTCCGCATCTCAGGTAATGCATGATGCATTTCAATTTTCTCACCCTGAGCTCTTGTAACATCATTTTGTGTACTTCCTGCAGCACGTTCTCTAACAACTAAAGATGGGCTAACTGAGCTATTTTTCTTGTCTGCAATTTTCATTGCCTCTCCACCATGCCTTTTTTCTTTAGTTTTATCTGTATTTTCTCCAACGTCATTAGTCATAGAAGAATTGTCATTACTGAGTTCCTCTTTCCACCTTTTGAAATCCATACTCTTTTTTTCCTTCTTTTGTATTGGGTTAGCAAAAGCCGCTATGGCGTCTAAGCCAGTGATATCTTCCCTTTCCACATCATCCTCATGATTATTATCAGCATCACCTCTTTTCCTACCAACCGGATGCCAATGCTGGAAATAAAAAAATCAACCATACATCAATGAAACTACCACATACTTGATATTAGGAAAAAGAATAATATTTTAGTTTCTCCTAAACAGATTTTCTCACTTTTCTCGTGAGGTCACAAATATGCATACGTTGCACATGCCTAAACCACCTAAGGTAGTTTGCCCTTGTCTTAATTTCAATTGAACCTACCCAACTCTAACTCTAATATCATCATTCATAAATTTATTCTTCCTGGAGTTACCAAAGACCATCTAATCATTGCCATCTCCCATATCCTTATCCTATGGCTTTGTAGCCTCTTTAGAAGCCAACATTGTCATGTGACACAACTAAGCGAACAGCTAACCTGTAAAACACAATAAGCAAATCTTGTCACACATGTTTTGCTTGAGTTGGAACTTTACCCAAATATTGAACTGCAAATAAGCACATTTTGGTAGCGTTTGGATTATAATTTTTGTTCGGGAATAGGAATCAAGAATTGAATCAGGAATGAGATTCTGAGTCTTCATGATTGAATTATGACTGTTCAGTCATGACAATGGCTTTCAAATGGGAATATCATTCCCATTGCCATTCTTGAAACTCACTCCCATTCCAAAAAAATGTAAACTTGAATCACACTTTCAGATTCCTGTTTCCCTCCTCACAGTTTCACAGCAACCAAACAACCAAATAGCTACAACTGAAACCTAAAACAAACAGAAACAAAGACAGCTATTGTTCGAGAAACTACGAATTAATTTCAATCTCACACTATGTATCAACAAAACAATCCTAAAAAAAAAAAAAAATGAACTCCAACTCAAAAGTGATGATCACTGAAACTTGCATTAAAATTTCAATCAAACTTTCAGAATCCTATTTTCCTTCTCCACAGTATCTCCGCAACCAAACACTCATATTCTCTTTGTCCACAATTACTCAGCAACCAAATGAAAAGTTAAATACTTATTCTTCCAAAAACTAGGCATTAAGTTCAAAATTCATAATAGATATCCACAAAACAACCCAAAATTTTGAGTAATGATCACTGAAGCTTGCATGTAAAGTTGTAAACTTTAATCGAACTTTCAGAATCCTATTTACCTCATCCACAGTTTCTCAGCAACCAACAGATATTGATCCAAAAACTAGGCATTAAGTTCATAATTAGGAATGATCACTTAAACTTTCATGTAAACTCGAATCACACTTTAGGTTCCTATTTCTCTCCGCAGTTTCTCAGCAGCCAAACAACCAAATACCTACAACTGAAACCTAAAACAACCAGAAACAAAGACAGCTATCGTTCAAAAAACTAGGCATGAAGATCAAAACTCACACTATATATCAACAAAACAATCCAAAAAAACTGAACTCCAACACAAAAGTCATGATCACTGAAACTTGCATTTAAACTCGAAACAAACTTTCATAATCCAATTCTCCACCTCCACACTTTCTCATCAACCAAACAACAACCAAAAAAATCCACAATCGAATAAAACCTAAACCAAACAGAAACAAATAGCAGTTTGCAGTTTTCGAAGCTTACGGGGCCGTGAGAGCGGTGGCGAGCCACCGGAAAGGGAAGAACCGACGGTTTAGGCGGCGGAGTGAAAGCCGAATCCGAGAGCTTCCTCTGAGGCTCGTCTGAGACACCTTTTTCCACAATGCTACCGATGAGCATTGAAGAATCGTCTTCGGCGATTTGGAGCTCGTTGGCTCCGAAAACCTTGCGAAGATTCGAGCTGTTGTTGGAGTCTTTTCTCTTCTCGAAGCTTCGATTCTCCATTTTCGCTCGTCGTCGTCTCCTTTGTTGAGCTCTGGTTTTGGAGTTGAAGAAACCACCAAGTTTTTGCTCCGAAACAGTGCTAGTCAAATTTTGAGTCCTCAGTCTCTTGTGTGTCTGCGAGTAAACACAAAAACCATGCTAGACTTTGGGCCTTGGGCCTTGGTCCTTGGCCCTGTATTGGCAATACGGGTCGCGGGCCTAAATGGGCTGGGCCCAATACTCACGTATTTCAATTAGACAACTTTTTTCGGTCATATTTTAATCGGTTAAGCAGCAAAACAAGTTAAAACTAATGAAAAACAAACTCATTGGATGACGCAGTTGGTTAACACAAGCTGCATGAGTGGAAATAGATCTCGGCTTCGATCCCCACTCAACGCATCAATGGATAGAGGTGAAATCTTTAACCTGCGAACAAATTTCGAATGGGAAATAGTCTGGGTGTGGTCAAACGGTTTAAATGTGTCAACCGCCAAAGTACGAATATGCTTTGGAACCCCATGATTTAGACCAAGAAAAACAAGATTGTTTATTGGGACGGAGCAAGACTGGACTGGTGCCAAAAGAGTGGTCTAGAGACGGGCTCAGACTTGTACTCGGACTGGACCAGATGGCCAAAAGGAGAACCGAACCTTTCTAGTCCGGGTCACGGGGTCGGTCCCAGTTTGGATAGCCCTAACAAAAAGTAACTCGATTAATTATTTTTTGAAATTTAGATTGAATGAATTTTGTCTGGTCCAAATTCAATATGTTCGAACGAAAAGTTTGGTTTTAGCTCAATCTATATGTGATTTTAACGCGAAGACTCATAACTAAAGTTAGCAATTTAGACCCAAACTCAAACCGCGAATATGCGGCTTAGGGTTGCATAGCATAAATTCGGTAAATTTTTGGGTTGTATCGGATCAAACACACACACATTAGCAGCTTGTTTATCGTCGGTCCTAATATGTCTCGTCACTTAATAAAAAATAACATAATTGATAAAAGGTTACAAAATATAAAAGGACTAGGAATTTTGTTACCCAACCTAGCTATGCCCCGCAGACTGAATCACATATTAGTATTTTACACGTTAACTATGTAACCTATATCACATGCGATCGGATTTGAGTAAGATATATCGACACGAATGTGAAATCAAAATGGGCAAATAATATAGACTCATAGACGAATTATTTATTTAAAAACTCTAGCCAAGTTCGATCTTTCGAAACTAAATGTCAAAACGAGATGGGTAAAGATTGTAGGCCCGTAAAACAAGTGAGTTTACTTAATCCATTTATGGCATGATTTATTTAGTATTTTACATATTAAACCCACAACTCGCATCATTTGTGAAACAATTTTGATTTAGGTCTTTTGAACTCGAATCAAAATTTAGATAGGCAAAAAATATAGGCCCATAATAAGCCCAATGGGCCTCAAAAGAGAGGTATGATAAGTCACGTGCACGTGTATAAACCACAAAACAAAGCAACGTGTGAAACACGTGGCCAAGCACCTCCTCTCATTCCTTGCTACCAACTTTCTTCACCTTTCTTTTTCTTCCCAAAATTAAAAGCAAAAGTGTCTTTCACGATTATGCGTTAAAATTTTAGTATTACGTTAAATTGTTTAATTCAAATTTGTTGTTTATTAATCTGGTATAAACTTTTTATGAGCAGATTGACACGTTTACATATTTTAGTTTAAAACTACATGTCCAGACCATTTGAAAAAATGTGATATAAATCGACAAAACTCGATATTTTTATTTGTTTAATTTACATGAGTCACTTTTTATTTTCAAATGACATTTTATACTTAAATCGGTTTGTCAATAGATGAGTTACATGCCCTGTGGATTCGACATGAACACGACCCAATTTTTAACAGATTGAGTCAGTCGACAAAAACACGACTAAAATAAACCCAAATCTACTTAAAGTTTTATCACGGTCATGACTCAAATTGTTAACCCTAAATATGTACATGTATATTTTCTAATATTGTATAGTTATACAATAATTTGCATACCGATAAATGTTCGTAAATTCATTAATAATAGAGGAAAGTACAATTTTCAAAATATTTTGTACCTACAAATGTACTAAAATTCACCAATAATTGTTTAGAAGTACAATGTTGCAAATCTTTTCATCTTTTGTACCATCCTATATATATATATATATATATATATATGAAGAAAAAAGAATCTAAGCCACACCAATAATGTCAGTTGCAACTTAATCAAACCAATAAGGTGATGACACCTCGTTAAATTTCACTTATACTCACCCAAGTGAATTGGGGGAGCGAAGCGACCCGCTGGATCTGGACATTTTTAATGAGGTGTCCCTACCTCATTGGTGGCTTAGCCATTTTAAGTTTCACTTTTAAAACACAAAATGTGTGAGTTCTTCTAACCTGATTGGACCCAAATAGTCACAAATAACATCTTATTTGATCCTGATGTTTGTCGAGATGGATCATGTTAGGGGCATAATGGATTTCGGGTGCCGCAGATTCAATCCGAATTGTCGGCTCTATTCACACATTTATCGGTGCAAAATATAATTGTACCGATAAATGTGTGAATAGAGCCGACAAATTGGATTGAATCTGCGGCACTCGAAATCCATTATGCCCCTAACACGATCCATTTCGACAAACATCAGGATCAGAAAAGATGTTATTTGTTACTTTTTGAGTCCGACAAGGTCAGAATAACTCACACATTTTGTGTTTTAAAAGTGAAACTCAAAATGTGACCCAAAATCTGAATCCCCTTCCAAATTAGATTCGAAATAACTTTATCAAATCGAATTAACACGACCCACAACTCAAAATTGTCACCTCTATCTGTTATATCGGTTACTCTTCAGATAAATATAAAATAAATAAATAAACATATTTTATTTATTAAAAAAAAAAATCAATACAAAACCAAACTTCATAAATCACAATCGCCTCGCCTTCCTCTCAAGTAACAACCAACCCATCCTCGCGACCCAAAAAATCTCTCAAATTTTCTCTCTTCCCAAACAGAATTTTCACAGCAAAAATTTCTATGGCGAAGAAGAGGAAATCCGACGCCACGCGCCTCGACGAGGTCGATCGCA
>JAYMTK010001426.1:0-16450 GCA_036897405.1 Pelargonium myrrhifolium | reverse complement strand
TAACTTCTCCTTAATTTTTCTCAAATTAGAAAGGATGACACTCATTTTGAAACAGAAAGAGTAGATCAGAAAAAGAGGCAATAATTAAGATAAATCATTTCAAATATCTATGTACATCAAATTTATAAAACCATCATCTTATAAATATGAAAAGTAAAAGTTAATCTATAAAAATAATAATGGTAATATGAACATTAATTGACGAATATAAATTTATATCAGTTGTAATTACATAGTTTTGAGTCTAAAAAAATAATAAGATGATGACACATCATTTAAAATCATGAATCGAAACGAATCACTCCCGTCTCACAAATTCACTTGAGTGAGTATTAGCGTAACTTAAGATTCACGATACTTCATAAAAAATACGTAGTTTTTATTGCTCAAACAAAAATTATATGTCAAATATTTTTGACGTTAGAATGCAAGAGGTAATGTTTCTTTATGTGTATGCCCATGTACACTAGCTCGCTTGATTCTCTTACTTCAACGACTAAAATATTTGTTAAGTTAGTTTGAACACAGTAAAATATTTGTAAAGGTAGTTTGGTAATTACAAATGGAATAAGGTTAAAAAATATTATCAAGTTGAATTGTTTGGTTAAAATTGTCTTACAAGTACACTATCGATCTGCAAAGCGCTTGGCCTAGACACCCACAGGATCGAGTCTAGAGTATTATAGAGAATTCACAACATGAATTGGTGGCGGTCAGGTCCGCCACCTTACTCAGCCACCTCCCATCTCCCTTTTCCTTTACTTCCCTTAATTAATCACACCATGTCCATTTAACTTGGGTTAAGCATGGTTGTCCCTCATCACACAAAAAGAAGTCCATCTTTTGTCCGTGTTTTCATGCCGACTATTCTTCAAGAATCCAAGATTGTATCAGTGGCTCTGTTTTTCGAGCTCTTTGATTTCAACCCTCTTTCGGACTCATGCATTCTGGTTCAACTGGGAGATCTGTGGGCTTGGCTTGTTTTTGGGTCGATCAGAGGCTCTAGCCTTTGGCTTGACTAGAATTGTCATTTGTAATTTGGCATAGTTTGTCTCATTCTAGTCTGCTTTCAGTCTTGTTTTTTTTCTTTTCCCTTTTCTTGGGTGTATGTACTTGCGTTCTTTTATTGAGAACTTTCATCTATATAAGTACTCTTTAAATATGTGGTTTACACACCTATGAGAATGAGTGAACAGCTCTATAACCCCATAATCCCACCCCATACCGCTGGCAAGGAGGCTCGAACCCGAGACCTTAAAGGGAATCCAAAGCGATTCAACCGCTTGGCCCACAAGCCTTTGGTGAATGAGTGAAGAGTATTAACTTTGAATAAACCCCTTAAACATGTGGATTACACGATAAATATAAGTTTCTATAATTGTACATGGTCAACCTTATAAGTTGCCATAATTGTATAGGACCGACCTTTTATTACAATTAGTTCTCTATACATAACTCATGTTTTAGATTTAAGGACAAGTCTTAAAATAAAACAATCGAACCACATAGATAACCTTGTATACTTTTATTCTACATCTAATCGATCGACTCGTTATAAGATGAAAGTTTTATTTTATTTTATAAGTAAGCGTGACAACCGAAGTTGACTCGTGTATCTTAAGTGTCAATCTTAGTAAAAGTTGGGTCGACCTTATCTATGTTAATCCATTCTTATGTTAGGTTGACCCTTACTTGTAGAATTGATTATACTTTACAATTAAGTTCACTTGTGTAAGATAAAAATCGACGCATAATTTCATTTTAAAATCGATTCGATTATTTTTTGAGTCAATCTTAACGAGTAAACACGTATAGGCGGGTATTGCATGAATTTGAGAGCTCTTTCAACAACACAATGTATGAAAGTTGCTCAATTACATTACAAAACATCATTTTAGTGGAGCTAAATTGTTTCCAAAAATTAGTTTAGAATCAAAAGGCAAGGTTATCAGAAACAGAGGAAAACGGAGTAAACAAAACATTGACCGGCCACAGCTACGTAGTGGTGGCGTGAAGTACACGCGCAGGAATCTGTGAGCCCCAAATGGTCTCTCTCTCAGCCTACTTTAGCCTTCTCGGTACAGATTCCGTTTTCTTTCCATAATATATTTACAGACCTATCTATCTATCTATCTCTCATTTTCACTGTTTTGTCAATACATAAAGCTATTTCCTTTTCATCTCTCATAGGCGAATTCCAATCCCACCAATCACATTCCTTAATCTCTTTCTCTCTCCTCACTTACCCATTAATCTCCATCAAAGCCTCTCTCTCTCTCTCTCTCTCCCCCCTCTCCTCTCCTCTGCCTCTGCCTCTTCTTTCTGGTTTCCGGGGTTCTCTCTAACCCCACAGGACATAACAGAACAGAACAGAAGCAGAGCTTGTCAGTCCCGTCACCCCCTGTTTGTTAAATCTGTTTCTTCATTTTTTGCCTGTAGAAATGCCTATGGAACCCAGACTCGAGGAACCCGGCGACCAGTTTCCGATTGGGATGCGAGTCCTTGCCGTTGACGATGACCCCACTTGCCTCAGGGTCCTCGAGACTCTGCTTACTCGCTGCCAGTATCGCGGTTCGCTTCCTCTTCTTCTTCTTCGTCTTCTAAGTTATTTTTCAACTGGGTTTTGCACTTTGTTGCTTCGTTTTATAGAATTTGATTTTTATTTGGCCATTTTGATTTCAGTTGGAGGCGCTACAAATCAGTTTTTATTGTGTGAATTTCTTGTGGACTAGGAGATGGTGATTTTGATTTGTTTTGTGCCAATTTTTAGTTAGATTTTGTTTCTTATTTTCCGATTGGGTATTGGGAACTGATCAATTTCAGATTCTTCTGTAGTTAATTTTAAATTGTCTGTCTTATAGTTGACATATCAAATCTTATTTTCGAGGTCCGATTTAAGGGAAATGATTTGTGAATACTGATTTCAGTTACTGCCAATCTGCAGTCAAGTCTTAAATCTTTTGGATGCTTTTTAGTTCTTCTGAAATGAATTTTAGCTTGTGTATTTTTCTGAGAAATCCAGATCAGATTTTTGTTGTGTTATGGTTTGATCGATCTGTTTTGGCTGTGCATATGGGTTTCAATTATTTGAAGTTGTTGTCCTCAATATGGGTCTTGGTTTTGCAGTTAGAACTACCAATCAGGCAACCACAGCACTAAAGATGTTGAGAGAAAGCAAGTTTGACCTGGTTATCAGTGATGTCCACATGCCGGACATGGACGGTTTTAAGCTGCTTGAGCTTGTGGGTCTTGAAATGGACCTACCTGTAATAAGTAAGCTGATCTTCCTTTTCTCTCTCCACACACGTTGGCATCTTTATTAATTGTGCCTATGAGAACTTGTACATATTGGATCTTTTCAAATGGACTTGAAATTCCATCAACATTTGGAGAAAACCTTGCCCTGTTCCACTGTTAATTGATTTTTACCTACCGAATTATTGATACTGTTATTATGTGCTTTTACTGCTGAAATGATTTGAATCTTGTTTCCTGATGTGCTTGGATTTTACCTCGTATAGTTACTCATTCAGGTTTTCAATCTCATTCTGATATGTTGTTACCTTGCAGTGTTGTCGGCCAATGGGGACCCCAAACTTGTGATGAAGGGGATCGACCATGGGGCTTGTGATTACTTGCTAAAACCCATTCGAATTGAGGAGCTAAAGAACATCTGGCAACACGTAATTAGAAAAAAGAAGCATGATCCCAAGGATCGGAATAGCTCTGGTAACCAAGAAAGACACCAACATGGAGGCAGTGAAGGACAGTTGTCCGGAAATGTTGATGCAAACGAAAGTAGTAACAGAAAACGGAAGGACCAAGATGACGATGAGGATAATGATGATAATGAGAATGATGATCCGTCTGCGCAGAAGAAGCCTCGGGTTGTTTGGTCAGTGGACCTGCACCGCAAATTTGTTGTAGCTGTTAATCAGTTGGGGCTTGACAGTATGTTCTGAATCCCTCCTCACTCTTCGTAGTTCACAAAGTAATTTAATCATTGTTGTCAAGCCAATATGACCAAGTTATCTTGAATTTATATTTCTCTCTCTCTCTCTCCTGCAAATTATGAATTCCTGATATATACATCTTTTGGACTCAAATATGGTTGAGTTTTCTGATTTCCCATGCATCAAGCCTCTTAATTGTATCTTTACAATTATTTTGTTTTGATGCAGAGGCTGTACCAAAAAAGATTCTCGATTTGATGAATGTGGATAAGCTTACAAGAGAAAATGTGGCTAGCCACTTGCAGGTACGAGCTCTTACCTTTTGTTCTCAGTTTAGTATGGTCAGTAATTATTTTGGTGTACAAAACTTACAATTTGTATTATGGTTACAGAAATATAGGCTTTATCTTAAACGGATCAGCAATGCCGCAAACCAGCAGGCTAATATGGCAGCTGCCTTGGGCGGTACAGATCCTAACTTTTTGAGAGTGGGTTCTATGAATGGAATTGGAAATTACCATACCATAGCTGGATCTGCCCAATTTCAGAGCACACCATATAATTCTTTTCCACCTACCGGGATGCTTGGTCGGTTGAACGCTCCAGTTGGTCTGGGCATGCGTGGCCTTCCTTCTTCAGGAATGGTTCATATGGGTCATGCACAGAACTCCAGCAGCTCTACCAACGATCTCGGTAAGTTCCAGCCAGGCACATTTCCTGGCAACCAAAACGGAAGTGGAAATATACTGCAGGGGATGCCAATGTCGTTAGAGCTTGATCAACTCCAGAATAACGGTGTTACCATTGGGGGTCTGTCCAATGCTATTGATGATATGACAATTTTCCCTGTTTCTAGTGGCTTCCCAGATGCCAAAGTAAGTCTTGGTAGCTCAAGTAACCCTCTTCTTGGAGTTCCAAGCAATCCCTTGATGATAGAAGGAAACCTTCAAGAGTCTCAGGGTAGCAGAAAATTTGGTAATCAATCATCCCTTACTATGACCTCTTTGAACTCGGATATGTCTTCCCATCTTCCGGATCATGGTAGATGTAACAGCAATTGGTCAAATGCCGTTCATTCATCTGGGGCCCAATCAAATTCTTTCCCGCTGAGTGACAGTTTTCAGCAAGCCACTCTGCATCCTACTAATCTGAGAGACAAAGTGTCAACAATGACCTTGCCAATTGGGAATAATTCTTCTGGCGCCTTTTCTACTTCCACCCAATTGCAGTATCGGAGAACAGATTTACAAGGCCAAGCAGCCCCCAACAATAGTAATGCTGGGCAAAGTATTGGTAATGCCTCCCCACAAGGTTTTGATTTTTATAAGCAGGATGTGACTTCCCGGCCAAATTTTATGGGTAGCTCGATAAGCTATGTGGCCCCTGCTAATGGTGCTTTAGGTTCTTCATTAGGCCAGAGCTTAGATCCCCAGAACACAAATTTTGGTGGAACCATGGATATTAATTTGATTAGGCAGTCAAATTTCGTGAAGCATGGCGGTGAACTTGACAAATCTGGAGTGGAGACATCAATGCACTTGCATGAAGGGTTTGTAATGGGCCTACAGAAGCCGCAGGGGGGCTTTGTTGCTAACAATTTTGGTTCCTTGGAAGATCTAGCGACTGCAATGATGAGAAGGGTAAGAACTCTGATCTTGATTTATTTAGCCAATGTTCTCAAGGTGTTTTCTTTTACGTTTTTTTCATTCGGGTCAGAATGAGCAACTGATATCAAAACCATAATATAGATTTGAGGTGGAACATCTATTTTGAAGAATCTGGTCTGGTGACTTAATTGTGGGGATGATGGAACATTAAATGAATTTAATGTAATTAAATTTGATCTTTCAACGTATTTGATGCACTAGTACCCTTATAAGAATCGAGTTAATATAGTTGGCATGCCAATCTTTTTGGATCACCAACCAAGTAGCGTGATAAATATATCATGATTTGAGCTTCTTTTGCATATGTTATGAATCACATTAAATGACATATAGAATTTGTGTACCAAGCTTTATAAATTAAATGAACAATTTGTTACTTTTGGACCTTTATTCCATTTCTGAATTAAGTGGATTAGAGCTTTAAAATTCGTTCTCAAACATTTAAACTATATGATTTTGATGATGCAGGATCAAGATAATATGAAACCAGATGGAGATTTTGGATCTGGTACATATCCACCCAGGAACTTACCCATGAAGAGCGACATCAGTTACAATTTCTGAAGGATCTAATACTTACCCCTGAGAACATGCCTATGAAAAACAACATTGGCTACGGATCCTGAAGAAGAGAAATTTGCAACAAACTCATAGCCCTTTCTCAAAGAGTTCTGTCGCATGTAATTATGTTGCACTTGTCAGGGTACCCACCATATATAGTAGCCTTCTTTTTCCAGTTTTAGTTTATTTGACAATGTTTGGTTACTATTTGTTTTATGTTTTAGCAAAACGGCTGTTCATGTTGAACAAATTAACAATGCAGAGCATGGCATTCCATTAAATTTCCGAGTGCTGGCCTCTGTAAATTGTCTAGCTAGGGATTGTGTCATAGCTAGAGTTTCAATTCTTTCTTCAGAAAGATATGAAAAACTCATAGGAAATTTGTTCGGATTCAGATGTTGTTTGTACCTCTGTTTCCTTCAATAACATTTTCGTTCATCAATTGAAAAGTGGCAAGGTCTCTGTATTTGTTCGCTTTAATTTGTATATCATAACTGAAGATGATTGACATAAAATATATATATCAGAATACTTGTTTTTTTTGCAGGTAAGGATTGAACAAAAACATGAAAACTTGAACGGCTATATGTATTACTGAAAGTTTATTGGTGCTGCAGACTCTGGAGGAAGTAGCGCGAGAAGGCATCGAAGGTTCGGGGAAGCAAGCCAATTCTGACATCAATACCCTTCTCATCATCAGGATTCTGCATCAAGTATGCAACCTGTGGAACCGGAGAAGCCAGTGGGGTTGCATAGGATGCTGCTTCTCCGTTACACAGGAAATCGATATTGTGAAATGGCATTCTGGTCCAGTCGGAAACCAGAGTCAGCTCCTCGAGGGGAGGGAGAGATGACTGAGGTCCGTTAAGTGCCTCGATGTATGCTTTCACATAGTCACTGGTTACAGAGCTCTTCGCTTCTCGTATTTTCTGTATTATGGTTTGGTGGCTCGCCGCCTCTAGCTCCCCTGCTGTTAATGCAATGGAGGCAAGAACATAGGCGTTGCCGCTGAATCCTTGAGGAAGTGGTGGCACAATCTTGCTCCTTGTGTCCATGGCAAATTGCAAGCATACCACTCTCTCCTTCTTCACTCCATGTGCTCTGGTTCTTGCCTGTAAAGAATGTTGTGGACTAAATTAAGTCATGCAGTAAAAGAAGAGTAATTATATATGTTAGAGAACCAACTCAACCCAACTAAAAGTTCAAGAAGATAGTTGAAGTTCTCATTTGTTTTTTGTATACTGGATTTCAGGCTCTCGTACCAAGTTAGAGAACAAACTAAACTAAAAGCTAAATCTGATAGGTGAAGTCCTTGTTTATACTTTTAATGTCTTATATTCTAACAATATGTAAGGTGTAGTGTGAAACTTGTTATGTAGGTACCTTCCATAGGTGAGATGCAAGAAGCTCAAAGGGTGAGCATGAAAAGCTACCAAGGTTTGTTGTTTTCAAGGTTTCCATTATTGGACCAGTTAGATGAAAAGTTTTGAGGACAAGAGTGGAGGTTTTGGGTCCTCCAAGTAGTACTGGATCTGTGGCCATGGATTGTTCGATCAACTGGTAGAGGTGATCTATGGCTGCGGCTCTAGTGACGGGCAGATGGGTTGAATTTGGAGTTGTGAGGAGGGCCGGAGCTCTTTCATGCACTGGTTTAAAGGAGGTGTGATGTGGAGGTGGAGGTGCCTTGAAGATGGCGGAGTTAGCAACCCATGCACGCATAAAATCATGACTCGCTGGTCCATCAAACAGCGAGTGACTTATGCCAGTACCGATTGAGTACCCTCCGCAACCAAACCTTGTCACCTGCATATGCCCATTCATAGATTAAAGTATAAAACTTGTTTAGTTCACTTTTTTTTTTTTGTCAATTAAACAAATTTTCTAATTTCTCCATTAGAAAACAGAAATTTTAAAATGAAAACAGTTGATCGAACCCATGGTCGTATAAACTTATTACACAAATCCAAGTATCAACAAGGCTAGGGGTTTCATTGTGATTTAGCTAGTACGTGATATTTATCAATTCCAAGTCTATTAGATCACTTCCAAGCGTGTAACTTTTATCTATCCAGTGTCATCAAAACTAAATGATCCTATGTATTCAGTTTCTCAATATATTGATTAAACATTAACTTAGTAGGAATAAAAATGAAATATTATAAAAATATATAGTAAATTTTTTATAAATCTGTTCATGTCACCTATTTCATCAATAGTCATCTTTTTATTCTTCAAGAAATTATAAGGATATTGAATGTGCGCGCATACATACATATAGATAAAAAAAACAGGTATTAGTTGACTGATATAACTTTATATCAGTTACAACTTAACCAAGCCAATAAGGTGATGACATCTCATTAAATTTCACTTATACCCACCCAAGTGAATGCGTGGGAGCGGAGCTCCCCGTCCGGATCCACAATTTTAAATGAGGTGTCAATCACCCTATTAACACAACTGATATAAAGTTTTATTAGTCAACTGATATACATATTACTTGTGTCATTGTGTGTGTGTGTGTATATATATATATGAGCTGATAGAGCATATAAATTGCTAGCTTTTCCTGTAACACATGCAATTAAGTTTCAGAATAGGTGGTTAATTAGGAAGCGCGCAGGCATGGTCATTGACAAATTAAGGATAGAACTACTAGTACATAGGAGAAGTGAATACATACTCTATATATACGTACATGAAAACAATAGTATTATATGAGAATAAATTAAGGAAACACTAATGAGGAAAAAAAAAAAAAAAAAAGACGTTTAAACCTCTCATGCAAGAAGCATCGATCCTTGTAGTTTTGTTAGTAATAATTGAAGAAATGTTAGTAGTGTGGGTGAGTGACATATATAGGTAGGTACCTGAGCAACAAGGAGAGGCATGTCGGAGAAATCTTGTTTGAAAGCTGCAGGTTTAAACACCAGCTCCTCCAAGAAGTCATTGTACTGCGAGAGGTCACCCAGCTGTGATATCTTAAGCTGTGTCACAGCCTCAACCATAACAGCACCACTGTTGTTGCACCAAAGCTCCATCTCCTGCTTATTATTATTATTGAGGGTGATGAGCCTACCAGCAGCTGGGTACCAGATGGAGAGAGTCTCCTCCAATCCAGACTTCAAGCTCCCGAAAACCGAATCAAGAGAGAGGTTTTGGAGAGCAAGAGAGGGCTTGTAAAAGAAAACGAGGTACATGAGAGTAGGGCACTGCCTGTCCAGATTGGACAGTTTCAGAACCTTTGGAGGGCACAACGTTTTGGGGTACACTGCTACTGTTTTTCCAACACTAACTGATGAAGAAGAAGAACATTTGGCCATTTTCGTGGATCGATATATGCAAGTTTCAATGAGTAGTTGTGGTTTGTGTAATATGTAAATATAAAGACAACAAGTGAGGAAGAATATATATATATAGGATGGATTGGTAGCATAGGAAGCGACCTATACAAGACAGACGTGTGTCTTTATTTATAGGATTTTAATATAGAAAAGATTATGAATTGGCTTTCGATTAGTTAAATGAGAGGAAATGGGTTTGCATGGTACTGTAATTGGCATTATATGTATGTATGTATGTATGTATGTATGTATGTATGTATGTCAGCTGGACCTACCCTACCTGTCTTCATCAAATGCTCTAAAACTAAAACTCTCAGTTTCGATCATCACTCTCTCATCATGGCCTCAAACCACACGTTATTGGCCGTACCTTCAATTTTAATTTTGTTTTGTAAGTTCTTTATACCTTAATTAGCAGTGTGTTCTTGTTCTCGCTCGAATTTGGAAAACAGTGGTCACTTGATAGACATCAATATTGTCTATGGTTTTAGGGTTCTCGCAGAGAGTTGGGAGAGATTGAATGATATTTTTCATAACATTCTCTCAATTTTATACTTCTCCATCTTCAAATAATTGTTTTGTTTGTGTTGCATTTTTGTCCAATATTTTTCTCTTAGTTGTTTATGAAATGTCCTCATAAACAAGTGATATATTATGAGTTTAATTTGTCACAACATATGTCTTCAAGCATACAAAGAAAATATACAATACTATTTTTTTTTTCTTTTCTTATATCTCAAACAACACTAACTAACTAATTTATTCTTAATTTTTCTCAAAATAGAACCAAGCACTCATTTTGAAAGGAGAAGATTAATTGAAAACCAAGCACACATTAGATACATGTGTAACTCCTTCATCTAAGTACATATAATTTCCACTGTTTTCATTAAATATAATTCTCCTAGACCTATAGTTCTTTTGAGTTTACATTTTTGAGCTCAAAATGATACATATATGCAAAAACATTGTCACTTAATTTATTTTGAAACAAACACTTTAAAGCGAAAAGACTATTTTTACTACTTCTCATCAGTATATTAATATTGTAACATGTCTCATATATATATATAGCAAGTCATATTTAATTTCAAAATGTCAAACCATAGGTAAATATGGGGTAAAATGTATACCAGTTGACTGATATAAAGTTATATCAATTGAAACTTAACAAAGCCAATGAGGTGATGACACCTCATTTAAAATCACTTATACCCATCCAAGTGAATTTGGAGGAGCGGAGCGACCCGTCCGGATCCATGATTTTAAATGAGGTGTCACCTCTTTATTAGTGCAACTGATATAACTTTATATCAGTCAACTGATATACATTAAACTCTCTCTCTCTCTCTCTATATATATATATATATATATATCTCAAAGACTTGAATTTTCGAGGCATTGAAAAAAAATCACTTGAACTGTCACTGCTAGCTCCTTCTTCTTCTCTTCTATTGTCAGGACTTGGAGTAATTGTTGAGTCTGGTGAGATATTAGGTTACCTAACAGGAGAGACTTGAGTTTTCCCTCCTTCAGTTCCCTCTTGTTGATTATTCTGACATCTATTTTCTTCTCGTGGATCAAGATCAACTCCAAATTTAGGTTGTTGCTCTTCTTCCCACTCCCACTTCCACCTGCTATACTTATCAAATACTACATTTCTACTCACTACAACCTTTTTAGTTATAGGGATATACAGTTTGTAAGCTTCGCTCTCTAAGCAATAACCGATGAAAATACATTTGTTTGACTTATCATCTAACTTTGTTCTAGCATGATAGTCAACTAAAACATAAGTTATACAACCAAAAACCCTTAAATGACTTGCATCAATTTTCCTGTGATGTCAAGCTTCATATGAAGTTAAATTTTAGACTGCTCTTGTGGGAGAAATGTTGAGCAAATAAACTACAGTTGCTACTGCCTCAACCCAAAACTAGTGTGAAAGAGTTTTCTCCCTCAACATGCTCAATTCCATCTCCATCACAGTTCTATTCTTCCTCTCAGCTACACCATTATGCTCAGGTGTGTAGAATGCAGTTAGCTCCCTCTTGATGACATGTTCTTCACAAAATCCATTAAATTGCTTTGAGGTAAACTCTTCTCTTCTGTCAGTTCTCAGCACATTAAGTTTCAAACCAGTTTGGTTCTCCACAAGTGCTATTAACTTAAGAAAATTGTGAAATGCTTCAGTCTTGGTCTCTTAGATGTAAACCCGGCTCATTCTTGTAAAATCATCAATGAAAAACAAGAAATAAATGCTACCTCCCATTGACTCAATTTGCATTGGTCTACAAAGGTCAACATGCACCAATTCAAGACTTTTTATTGCTTTCCAGGCTTGACCAATGGGTAATGACTTTCTTGACTGTTTTCCATGCACACACCCTTTACATACTTCTAGTGATTGTATCTTTGAGAGCCTTGTCACCATTTGTTCTTCTCAAGCAATTTAAGGCATTTCTCATGCAAATGGTCATACATGAGATGCCATAAATTTGGCTTTTTCTTCGCTTCAGCTGCCAATGCTATGTTGTTGAGGGAAGTCTTTGGTTAATTATTACAGGTTGTGAAAGATACTATGTATCTTGCTATTAATTTCTACCTTGAGTTTATTATATACTGAGTATGTGTTATGTAAACTAGTCTTTTTCCTTATCAAAAAAAGCATAAAAAGATGCCTTTCAATTCACAAACCAGTACTGGATCAAGCATGCTAGTGGTGAATATTTGGGTTATGAGAGGGCATAGAGTGGCAAGAACAAGGGTTTTATACAACAAGAAAACACAATTGAGACTAATATCCTTTCACATTTATCAAAAACAACAGTGAGGGTGCATAAGTTAACAAGCATTCTATTCTTGCTTTTGAAAGACTAATATCATCAACCTTAGACAAAGATTTTCACCTTGCCGGGTCACCACCAAGGCTACCTGTCTCACCGGGTTATCTCTTAGGTCCCCGCTTCTTACCAGGCTACTATCACAACATCTCGTTCTAGTTTAGTATCAAGATGTTGCCCAAAGTGGTAGAGCTTCTTAGGGGCTCCGCTCTTCCCCGTAATGCTTTAAGAACATACATGAACTTCAAATCTCGTTCAATACCCATGGTTGGCACGTCCAAAAGACTAGAACTTTAGCACCAGAAGCAGATTCTATGTCTCCAACAACCAACCACATAGTGAAATGTGGTGGGAATGATTGTAAGTATAAATTTTACTACCAACACTCGTCAGAGCAAGTAGTTCAAGGCTTTTGAATTCTCTCGTAGATCTGTCACATTTACATAGGGAATTTTTCTTTCTAAATTTCTCTCCAATATTACAAGTTTCAAGATTCTCTATTGCATTATATTCACATTATTAGAAAGAAGCATACTGTAAAATCTATTTTTAGAGTACTAATTTACTTATTAGGGTATATTTTTCCTAAAAATAGATTTTTCTAAACAGAAGTCGATCGTAAGTTCAACTAACACTTAAAACGATACATATGGTAAAGGTGTCTCGTCACTTGGTGTAACATGTTAAGGTTGACCAAAAATTGTTCAATAAGAATGTGTGAGTTTGGTGGTCCATCCCGCACCAAGTCCGCGACCTGTATCGTCATTCAAAACTGACACTCCCTCCGTCCCTAAATAAGTGTCTTGTTTCAAATGAATTTTTTTCTAAAATAAGTGTTTACTTTCTCTTTTCATGAAATTAGTTATGCATGAATTCTCAATAATATCCTCATAATAAGTTAGTATCCATTAACGCATGATCATGAGGATACAAGAATAAATATACCACACTAACTAACTTTTCGTTAATTTTTCTCAAATTAGAAAAGAGGACACTCATTTTGGGACGGAGGGAGTATAAAAAAGCGGTTGCGTTTCATGAGTAATGTGTTGGAGACTGAGAATTTCCAAATCTACATGTGTAAGAAACAATCAGTCAGTCTCCAAAACACACTTTCAAAAAATATACCCAAAACACAACTGGAGCTGCTCAACAATCCATTGATTGTTTTCCTGCATAAAATGGCATAGCATATTGCTGAGTAGCAAGAAGAAATAAGAAAAATCCATTAAAAGTATCACAAAAGAGAGAAATCTCATTTGCATTGATTAGAAAGAGTTAATTGGAAGCAGAGCACTAATCAGCCAATAATTTTATTGAAGAGCACAACAGCACACACACCATACCAGGTACAAAACATATATGCAACAATATCACACAAAATGGTAAATATTCATACATCAAGCTAAAAACTCAACTTACTAATGCACACAATTCATGATCAGTACTCATCATTAACTTCTTTTCATCACAATATTGCTTTCAGATGATCATCACATCGCTGAATTCATTGCGAGTTTCACCAAATATATTGATCCGGCATGCCAGCAAATAGCCCATGTAGCTAAACCTGCAGCTGAGGCCACCATGGAATAGTAAAATTCATTAGTATACAGTAGACAGTTTTTGTCAAAACCAGTGTATCCATCTTCTAGCCAAGGAGGTAAAAACTAAAAACTATATAAATCAAAGAATATATATGATGATAAAGTTTATTTTGGTGAAAGAAGAGCTTACCATTAGGTTGCCGCAAAGTCATCAATCTCTTTGAAGACAGGGTTGAGAAAGGCCTTGGTAGCGACCTTGTCTCTTTCAAGTTTGTTTCACCAACTTGTTTCTCCTCTAATCTCCTTCATTGTAAGTGCATTTCGGCTATCAAGTGGTAGCTTCTTCAGTAGAGGACATTTCCTCACTACAACTGTGCGTAGCTTAGGAACAGCAGAGTATAATGGATCAAAGTCATATCGAAACAGCTCTACCAATCTATTACATCCCCATAAATGGACTTCTTCGAGGTTTCCAAGCATTTGAATTGGACTACCATTACCAACATGGAATAAATATTTCATGCCACTGCTTTTCACTGTTAGCGATCTTAGTTTAGAAAACCGGAGACCGAGGCACTCAATGAGGTCAGAAATGCTTTCGCTACCCCTAAGACTCAAATCAATAAGTTCAAGTACCTCTAAATTTGGAATTACATCGAATCGGGCACCATGTCTTCCTGCTGCTAGTGCTTGTGCTAGATCTTTAGTGTAATAAGAATACTGAATCATGAGTTTCTTCAAATTTCTCCTGGGATGATAACTATTAGCTACCAAGTATGGTAACATCCATTCTATGTTCTTACTCCTATAGAACAGCAAAGAAGTTGCACAATCTAACAAATCCCGAGTAAATCCTCCTTTTAGAGGAGGAGAGCCCGAGATAGTTACCCACCTATCTTGGTCACGACCAATTGAGATGTATTCGTCAATGAAAAACTGGAATGTTTCCAATCTTCTGATCCAAGTACAATTGTCTGAGTCGAGATTCGCGATGCCTTTTGGGTTAACTACAATGGCCAATGTGCGCAGTTTCTCAAGACATCCCAGCTCTTCGATACTAGCATTTCCATATTCTACCACTTCCTTAACACCCCACCGGTAAGAACTTAGTTCCATGTGAAAGACCTCTAAACATGACAATTTGCAAATTACTCCTGCAGGAATGCTTTTGAGTTTGCGAGTGCGTGATAGATCTAGTTTCCTCAAGAGGCTCAAGTTTTCCACCCCCCCTAGGCAATTCTCTCATTCCGGTGCCACTTAGGTTCAACACCTTGAGTCCTTGAAACCGTAGCAGGAATTCTTCAGAGATTTCCACCAGCTGTTCATTACCTTGTAGAAATAAGGTGGATACATGGGAGCAATTCATCTCACAGCTATCTGCTGGCAGTCTCTTTAATTTGTTATTCATCAAAGAAACTCTTTTGAGAGACTCTGTAAATTGCACATCTAATGTTTCAGTCAGTCCAATTCCAGACTTAACAAGAGAATTACATCCATCTTTCTCAAATGATGCGATCCATATAGCTACATCACGAATGATATCATGCATTTTCACATACTCTTTTTGAGCACCATGTTCCAACAAGCAAGCATCTTTAAGATCTTCTATTATGGCAATTCCCCGATTGATTGAATCCTCATAATTTGGATGTCTATCTATCAAACCTTCTCCCACCCAACATTCCACAAGTTCACTTATTTCTATGAAAAAGTCCTCGGGATACAAACAACAAAACAAGAAACAAGATTTGATATTGTTACCTTGCAATGAGTCATAACTCCACTTCAGGGGATTGAATACCACCTTCTCAATGCCAGCAGTTGAAGGTACAGACCTTCTCATCTCCTTCAATGCATCTTTCCATAGCGCAACATTTTCTTTTCTTCTCATAGCTGTCCCCATTGTAACGATGGCCAAAGGTAAGCCGCAGCATTCTCTTACAATTGCTTCGGCATGTGGTTTTATTTCCTCTGAATTGGCCACCTCCCCAACACGCGTACTACACAACTGCCAAGCTTCTTCATCTTCCATGACAGCTACTTTGAATTCTGCATCCACATTCATTTGAGAGCAAACTGTTCTTGACCGAGATGTCAACAAAATCTTGTAATCCATATGAACTTCAGGCCTTGGGATGCCCAAAGTATCCAAATCAATATGCTCCCAAACATCATCTAAGATGAGAAGAAACTTCTTTTCCTTCATTAGCCGCTCATGTAACCGAATAGCCATCCTCTCCTCATCGCTCTCTCCCACTGATAAATTCAATCTTTGAGCAATTTGTGTCAGGACTCTTTTCAAGTTCATCTCTTTGGAAACGGTAGCCCAAATCACCTGGCCAAAAGGTTGGGTAGATGAGGAGCTCTCGAGCTTGTTATTGAGGGTTTTGGCTAGGGTGGTCTTGCCAACACCGCCCATACCCCAAATACCTGTTGGGATTTTTCCCGATAAATCGCCACACTATTTCACTCGTGTATCACACAACTAAACCAAAGATAAGCACAGCGGAAATACAAATAAAAGATGAACACAAT
>JAYMTK010001425.1:0-16450 GCA_036897405.1 Pelargonium myrrhifolium | reverse complement strand
GGATCCATGATTTTAAATGAGGTGTCATCACCTCATTGGCTTTGTTATGTTATAACTGATATAAACTTATATCAGTTAACTGATAGACATTAAACTCTTCTTTGTATTATTTTTTTTTTTTGAGAAAAAAGAATTTAAGCCGTAATTTATTTGCTGAGATTCTCGGTCAATTAATAATTGCCAATAAGATGATATCACATCATCTATTAACGCCCATACCCGCCTCAATGAATTTGTAGGCACGAAGCGCTGCCGGATCCATTTGTCTTTTGTCTCTTGGCTGAGATTTCTTACACTATTTTTCTATCTATTTTTTTAGGGATGATTACAATTTTCTACATTGTACTATCACTCATTCGCAATTAACTACTTTGAACTATCAAATTAACTTTTAACTACCCTATATTTTCAAAACCGTTGCAATTCGTCCCTTCGTCCAAATCCATTAGTTAACATGGACGGAATTTTCAATTTTTGTGAAAATGACGATTTTGCCCTATTTGTTCAATGAAGATCAAGGTTGAAGTTTCTCTTGGTGGTGAAGATGAAGAGGAGGAAGTCATTCTTTTTTTATTATAAAAATAAAAAATAAATGGCATTTTGGTCTTTTCATCTGTCAACCGACATAATTTTGGATGGATTTGGTCGGAGGGGCGAATTGCAACGGTTTTGAAAGTACAGGATGGTTAAAAGTTAATTTGGCAGTTAATGGTAGTTAATGACAAATAGGTGATAGTACAATGTAGAAAATTGTAACTATCCCGTTTTTTAGAGTAATAGTAGCCTTTTACTTTTTAATCACTAAGTATACAACCCGATATTCACACTTGAGATCTCTAAATAAATAGTAAAATAGATAAACGTTTAAAGTTACTTTACCTAATGGTAGTTGGTGAGTAATAGTAAGCTTTCATTGGTATCCATTCACAAAATTACAATTACGGTGAAATCATAGTTTTAGAAACTCCTAATTTACAAAAAAATTGCAAGTGTATGGACATTTTACTACTTCTTATTAATATAAAATACTACATAGACGGACAAAAGTGTATATACGAATAATGTCATACTATTATGTCTCAAATTCATACTATGTATATTAAACTTGGTGAGAAGACATGAGAGGTTGCCACATTACCAAGTTTAACAATTTTAAGCATTCTCATTGCATGACCTCTCATTTTCCATAGGTTACAATTTTTTATCTATTAACTATTACTAATTACTAATAATATTATCTATGACAAACACTATTATATATACACTATACAACAATAGATCAAAGCTATTTATCTATACACAAGAACAATTGTTTTAGCTAATATGAGTTTCAAGCAATTGAAAAGTCACAATTTCTTCTATTTATTTTTAGAATTCAATACTCAATCACATTTTTCTATCCATCATTTTCTTCTTATTTTCGAATTCATGTTAAAGGAGATATGAAGGTTGTCGTATTCACATGTTTACCTTTTATTTATTGCATGTTTTTTCCACTGTTCTATTTTTTGTCAACAAAACTCATTGTAAATAACAATTGTGCAGGAACTTTCAAACAAATCATGAGGAAAAAGAAGAAGATAGAAACAAGCAAGTGTATTATCTTCTTACAGGTTAGTTGGACAATCAACATCTTTAAAGAAAAGTATAAAAAATACATTTTCACTTATATGATAGTATCATCGATTGTACCTTATATACTTTAAATATACAATAGTAAATAAAAGGATTGGAATATATTGTAATTTATTTTTGTGATATTTCATGCTTTACAAGATTTTGAAGGTACCCCCATATAATTCCAACAATAAATATAGTTTACCCACTATCTAACTATAGGATACCTAAACATTTGCTGTTTTTTTTTTCTACGTATTTTCCACCATTCAATATAAAGGAATCTAATCCATGGACTTTCGAGCATAGCTACAAAAAAACAAAAGTATATTTTACAGATGTAAATCATAATTTGTTTATTTGATATAGTAAAAGACTACAAACTAGAAGTTATTAGATTTGATTTTAACAATGTACTTACTTTTTTGAGAAGTGGTCAGATTGCGTTTCTGCTTTATGGACAAACAATCAATAGTTTTTCCTAACTAGAATGAACAAGAGATTTTTTTTTTCTTTCTCAACCATGTTCCTTATCAACAAGTCAAGAACAAACTATATACAATTTTCAGATAATTGTTTTACTAATGAGAAACAATACCAATTTTTTTTATTTAAAAAAAACAGAAACTCTTGATTAATAAAAAAATAATAATTAAGATAAATATTATATTATTTACAAGAATAAAAAAAACAAAATTTTTATAAAACAATACATATAAATTAAAATACAAAAATGACATCCAAATTTGATAAACCCCACTTATCGCGATTTTATAAAAAGAATTACAAAAAAAATACATGCTAACATAACCTACCATTGTTACAGCAACAGATCGAACAAGGATATGAGATCTAGATTCGGTGGTTCTGGCTTCGAATGCTCGAGGTGCAAAACTGATCAAGTTTGAAGCGATAACAAATTGAGCGGTGGAGAAACTGGTGTTGCTCACTACGAATGAAAGACGTGCAAGAGTGGACTGAGGCTGGCACAAGAAGATATGAAAGTTTGTTATTCTCTTACCTCAAAACACTTGCTCTTTTTGTATCAATATGGTGCACATGTAAAAATGCTTAATATTCAATTTTTATGAATCTCTTGATGAAATCTATATTTAATATTTATGTAACAATGCTTTACGATTAGATTCAATTTTTTTATGATTTTCTTACTCATACAACAGTAAACATAATAAGAGTGGACACTCCTATACTTTATTGCTTATGACTATATGATTTTACATGATAATGCATTCTCTTCAAAAGAATAAGAAGTTTTGGTGCCACGTCTAATCCGTATCTGATAGATTATTTCGAAACCCCAGATATTATATCTCAAAAACGTGTTTGGGTGTTTGGCACATACATAGGAAGATTTAATAAAAGAAGATTTGAGTTACTATTACTTACTGCAGATCACAATCAAAACGTATTCCGGAGAAAACCAACAAGAAACACATTTTCATTCTCGGAGAGTATACTTTATCCAGCTCTGCTACACCTTCTTCTCATTCTCCAGCAATTATATGAGCATGTTAACATCAGAATGAAGAATTAAAACTCATGTTTAATGGAGATTGTAATGAATTTTAAGAAGAAAAGAAAATGAAGGTTTATGGCAAAACTGAAGAATGAGGAGAAGAAACGTCATTAAGATTTATGAATTGACGGACATTGCGCAAAAATTGTAACAGTTGTGTGATTGTGTCTCTCTAAATCAATGGGCTATAATTTAGGTTTGACAATTTTGTGGGTGCAATAATTGTTTTGTATTAATTGCTTTTAATTATCGAGTATAATGACCTATACACTTTATAATTATAAACCTTTTATATGATGCAATTACTATCTAATTACTAAATTAGTGGAGTATCAATTATCACTTACATATATGTCTCAAATTATTATAATCACGGCACTATAACTAACAGAGTATTAATTATGTTGCAACCTTTGTGTATAATATAAATTCATTAGTTAAAATAAAAAGTGAGATATAAAATATAATTGTTTTTAAAATATTGTTAAGAATTCGAAAAAAATACGAATTAATATCATCTTTAAAATGAAAAATAAATAAGTAAAATAATGATAAAGTGTGCGATAAAAATGGTAATTTTCAGATTTTTTTCCATTATGTTTAATTATTAAAATAAAATAAAGGTTCATTATTAATAAAATTAATATATTATATATACAACCGTTTTGGAAACAAAAAAAAGTCTCATTTAATTAATGATAATCAATTAAATTCATGTCATGCTTGATTATCAATTCAATTCATATTTAATGTGTAATTATATACGTGTATTAATATTGCATTTAATTCAATCTTTTTTTAAATACCATTTGTAATTGTCTCCTATAGGAAGTTGGAAAGTAGAAAAATCAGTTATGTTTAATGCATTATCAATTCAAATTTAAATTAGGGATGACTAATGATGACCAATTAAATCCATGTTTAATGCAATTTTATTACATATATTAATACCACATTTATTTCAATTATTTTCATATGCCATTTGCATTAGTCTACTATAAAAACGTCAACCCATAAAATTGGTATAAAAATAGTCTTAATTATGGGATGATTCTTATTCATTCATGCTAGAATTACTAGCCTTTAATTACGTCAAATTAGCAATCCTTAAATCAAGAAATCATAATTTTGAATTTTGAACTAAAAGAAAAGAAAAAAATGGGGAGTGATTGACACAATAATTTAAAAGTCAATTCAGAATCTTCCGGATAATAATATTTTTACAAAATATTTACTAAATTTGACTATGATAATTTTAATATTAGTTTATTTCATACATTATTTAATATTAGAAAGTAACTTATGAATAAAAAATATGTAATTTTTATGACATTTTCCTATCAATCTATGAGTGAACGTTTAATTTAGACCTTTTTTGTTCCTTTTCTTTTATGTTTGTCTCATTTGTATAATGTAGTATAATAAATTTGGAAATTTATAAAAACAATTGTTCATACATCATTTTTGTTAGGATTTTTTTCCACTATCTTAGAGGTCTGTGGTATAAGAATCTAAAATTTGCAATTTCTATCTATTTTATCATTTTATGAGTTGACAATTTTAATAGTGGACAATGAAAAGTGTTATTTTAATATAATTCAATTAAATGATATATCGTAATTGTATATAATAAATGCATTAAATATGAATTGGATGAATAAATTTTTTTCCAGTATTTAAAATTTAAAATATGAATTACATATTATAAATCTTATAAGTTATGTTTTTGCTCCAATAAAGAGTAATCAATTGGCCAAATTATTTACGAACATAATTTATCTGAAGCAATAAGGACAATAACTTAAGTTGATTAAAATAAATGTAAAATTGTAAAAAAAAATATTGTTTTTGATTTAAAAGGTTAGAGATCTTACGTAAATTGAGTAAAATGAAATTTTATTAAAGAGCCAACACATATATAATTATGGAATCACCCACTCCTTCTTTTATCTATCTCATAACGCATGTCATTCTTTTAATAATTGAAACAAGAGTTATTTACTTATTTCTATTGATTATGATTTTTAATTTTTTATATAAGAAATTTTTAAGTCAAAGTAAACTTTATCTATACTCAATATTATAAAACTTTCGTACTATGAATTACATAATCTGGAAGATAGGATTGTGAATATGACAAAGTGGTGTTGTTTTACTCTTATCTCTAAGTTAGACTACATCACATAACCTTAAAATTTAGAACCCTCATATTAATTCTCTTATGTCTCTTCATATTATATAGGTTACAAAATTCAATCACTTAACTATTAGTAATTAATAATATTATTATTTATGACACACTATTATTTATATATATATACACACATACATATCATTTTCACTCATTCTTCAAATTCATCCATCTCTACATTGCAAAAATCTTTTAAACTTATTTAGTTCGTTGCATCAAATTTCGATTGAACAACATATTATATTGTGAATTTCAGGTATGAACAAGTTGCTTTTTTATTTTATTTTTAATGAACAAACATAGTTGGTTATATATGGTATCTAATAATGATTTCTTATACATACTATTGGTTAGTGCGATACAATTACATGAAAAAGATCATTGTCCATATTTTTTTTATCTAATACATTATAATTTGATTGTTAGGCGGTATAATAAACACTTTTAATCCATTCTAAAAAAACACTAGACAATAATTATTTGTCATTACTAAAAAAAAATAATTATTCAACGATTATGTGAATGACAAGAACACTTAATTAATCTTAGTATAGAAAATGGTTTTATGCTTAACACGTCATAATTATATAAATATATAAATAATCAAATCAAATCAAATTATAATATATATATATATACATATTATTTTTCATTTAATTAATTCATGTGAGTTTTCAGATTTTGATTGTCATGGCTGGATCTCAAGCACAACACAAGATGTTATCACAACTCGAAAAAGGCAAGAATCACATGAAGGTGAAAGTAAGAGTAATACGTGTTTGGAATACTTATAATGCCAAAAAGAATGGAGAACTAATGAGTCTTGATTTTATTGTACTAGATGAGATGGTAAGTATTTTTTCTCTCTCAAGAAAAATAAACTATATAGTGTAGCTTACTTTAGTGTAATTTGTATATTTATTTTATCTTTAATCTTATAAAAAAAATTGTTGTGTGTGTCAATATAGGAAAATGCTATGCATTGCGTGGTTAGGAGTAGGTTTCTCACAGATTTCAAGGCACTAATAAGTGAAGGAAATTTTTACACTGTTAAAAATTTCTTGGTGGATGTACCAAAGCCGCAATATCGTGTTGTCCCAAAAGAAAAGTACATTCTATTTGATGCTACTACATATATTGAGGAGATAACTACCGACTTCCCTAACATTCCTAGATATAAGTTTACAATAACTTCTTTTGAAAATTTGGAGTTGGTCAGTGATAATAACACAAACTTGGTTGGTAAGTATTTCCATATGTTCATGATTAATACTTAATTATTTACTAGCAAATTGTTTTAATTATTAAATGTTTTGTTTTGAAAAATGAAGATGTCATGGGGATAGTAAGTGGTATTTCAGATGTACAAGACAGGAACAAAAATGGACAAACAATAAAACTGCAACTTTTGGATCTTCGAGATGATAGGTACAATCATATGTGTTTAGTGACCACTTAAATAATTATTGGAAGTTGAATTACAGTGAAATTGTGTATTAGAAATGTTACCTTATGTAATGTGATATAGTTATAATATATACAACATGAATTTTTTTAGAATATTTTAAAAAAATTATATTTAATTCGCAGGAATAAAAAGTTGCGGATCACAATTTGGGGCGATTTGACCGGAAAAATCATTTTCAATGAAACGGATAATAAAGTGTTTATAATAACATCTTTAATTATTCGTAATGATGGTGGTACGTAGTCTAATTTCTAACTAGATGTAGCTTATTTTCATTTGTCTATTTGTGTAAATCTAGCATTATAGTCGTCATCTCATATAATATTCTATTGCTATTTTATTAGGTCGTGTTGTTGCTTCAACTAGCAGTGCAACCAAGTTTTATATGGATCTCAATGTGAAAGAAGTGTTGGCATTTCGAGACACGTATGAATATTCAATTTTTCTTTTGATAATCATGTATAAATAATGTTAATTATATATATGATTGAATTAATAACGTAAATAACAAGATTGATTTGTGATTATTACTTACTCATTTATTCTCAATTGAAACGAGTTTTTTAAACAGGATAATGCCAAATGAATTGGAGTCTACCGTTGTCCAGTTACCGTTGTTTTCTACCTGTTTGAATAAGAGTGAATATAATAAGTACAAGATGACAGTCATTGATATAAAGAAGAAATTAAGCATGGACAATAAAATCGTAAGTTTATAATTATTTATTACTCGAAAAGTTAATTTTCATCTAAAAAATAATCTAACCTTAGTTACTACAGGATTCTGTCATTTATTTGTTTGGAAAAATATCAATGATCGATGAAAAAAATGGGTGGAAATATAATGCATGTGCAACTTGTAAGAGAAAGCTGAAGTTTGAGGGTAACTCTTTATTTTGTGACAAATGTGTAACAGTGGAAAACTATCCGAGCATAAGGTATGCAATTAATATTATTACACTCTATCTTATTTTATTTTTTAAAATTAAATAAAAACCAATATGTTTGCGCTGCTAAAGGTATCGAATAGAAATATCTGTTGAGGATGAGACTGGAAAAATAAATTGTGTCATGTTCGATCGTGACGTTGAAAAGGTTATACAACAAAAGGCGGCCGATCTTGCCCGTGGTGTAATTGAAGTAAGTTAGACATAATACAAATAATATATATTGTATCAGTTTTTTTTTTTTAAACTTTCATTACCATTTGTTTAATTTAAATTTGTAGGATGGAGGTGATGAAGTTATTCCCAAACAATTGGGACAGTTGATTGGAAAATCATTCATTTTTCAACTGAAGTTAAACGACTACAACTATCCTGGCACATTATGTGAAACCTTCACAGTTAGTCGTCTTTTCAATGAATCTGAAATAAAAGATGACATGAGAAATGATAAAGTATGTAATGATATTCACTGTAATAGATTTGTCTATTAATAAAATTGTGTTTTTAACTTAAATTATTATGAACAGGGTAAAGAGATTCTGGAAGGCTTTTCTGACAAAGAGCAACAACTATCAACTCCATCACAACTTGAAAAGAAAAGACATGCTGCAGATGATGCTAACAAAGGCCTTAAAGGAGCGCGTGAGAGTGCTAGAAAGATACTCAAATTTTAATTTATTTGCATTTCAAATAATTTGATAAAGTCTTTTTATAAGTATTTTATAATTCAGGTTGTGAAGTTGTTCATTATATATGAACATTATTTTCACATTTCGTTTTTTTCATATTAAGTTGTGCATGTGATGTGTGTGGTGCCAAAGTGATTAAATTCTTTTTATTTTCTACTCAATATTTTATTGAACTTTTACAGCCATTAATCATATATATGTAGCATTTAAATTTATTGTTGGATTTACATCATGTCTCTTCTTCTTTTTTTTTCTTTTTTGTATATTACATGGTATTATGTTTGTTCATAACAATATTAATTTTTAATAAAATTAAATATATAAATAAAAACCACATGTTTATTTTTTGTTAATATAAATCACGTCCCTTTACTCTATTACTCTTTGTGTCAGACTTGGTTAACATCTTCCACAATTTACTAAATCCAATACACGACACACACACAACCAACACAATTAATTGACAAACAAAGAATTCTATTGTTGGATCCAATCTAATCAAGTACATATCACAAATTAAATTAGAGTTAAATTTTCATCTAACCTACCACATTGGCTGAACTAACACAAAAATGTTGCATTAGATTAAATCAACATGAATTGTGCTAAGCAAAACAACGAGATAAGCGATCTCCTTAACGTTAGGGGTTGGCAGCTGAGAAAATATCGGAAAAGAGGTGAGTACTCGAAACCATACGAAAACTAAGGCCGAGAACCCAAAATTCTCTATCATTTCCTCCCAATTCTCAACAGCCAAACAATATTGATTCCATCGCAGCGAAAAGAAAAGAAAACTACAACATAAATTGAGAATAAATTTGATACAGTGTTAGAGAAAAATACACAAATCAGGATTTTACCTAAAATCTGGTCAGTGCAAGGTAGGATCAAATAAGAGACAGTAACACATCTACAATCACCAAATTGGTTGGAGAGAGAGAGGGTTTTCATACACTAATGCGTCGTAGGCTGCGATTCCGAGAATCTACTTTTCGCATCAGTAAAATTGGTGATTCGGGTTATTTTTCGATTAAGATAATATCTGACCACTCAAAAGTACATGATTTTTAATAAGTGATTTTTTTTTTGAAAGCTTGAGTAAGTGAATGTTAATAAGTATTAAAACTATGTATTTTTTATATCTTAAAAAACTCAAAAAATTACTTTCCCACAACCACTACTATCCTTTTATCATATCCACATTTCGCCGTCGTTGATTTGCTATGAATACTTGCTGCATGTGCTGCCAAAAATCAGTCCGTATGATATTAAAAAAATGGATTTGAACTTTTAAAATTCTATAATAATTGTTTTCTTCTTATATGTAAAAGAATTTTTAAGTTAAAGTAAATAGATGACAAAACCTAATGGTAATAATTAAGTGGAACCTAATTGACTTGCAAGAGTGTGAGAGAGATCATGTGGCAATGGTAAGCTTTACTGTTTGTTTGTTTGTTTGTTTTTTTTTTTTTTTGAAATGAGCTTCACAGGTTAGAAAAGAAAAGAAAAAGAGAGAGTACTCTTATTTTAATGATACTAATAATAAGTGAAAGAAGAAATTTGTACCTATGCATAATTATAGCACTATGATATTATTTTATGGTTAAATTTGAAATACAATTAATTAAGCACATTAAAGTTTTTACATTTTTAGTTATTTAAAATATTATAATTTTTTATTAAAATAGTAATTATTTGTATCAATGAATTCAAATATCTGAAACGGTCAAACCATTCAATCAATATATATAAAGACAATTTATTTGTTTCATTAATTGATAAGTAAACCCACAAATCTTCTATTCTGGATATATAAATAGAGTCATCTTCCATATAACATTCAAACACTTACCGTACTTACACAAATTCTCTTCTTGAAATTTTCTAAAATTGCAAGACTTTTGCTTGGAGAGACCTATCAAAACATCACATACTTTTATTTAAGACTTCAGGTATTTTTCAATAATGTTAATTACATATCTTTTTAATTCATTCAATTGTAGATAAATTACATATTTTTTTCATGTAAATTTTCATTTTTCAAATGAGTGTTTGAGCATTATCTATACAATTTAAAAAAATTTAATTTACAATCTTAGTACAAGAAATATGAACATTTTCATTTTGCAAATATTTTGAACACCCGAATATATATATATATATATATATATGGAGAATGACATGTCATTTTTAGTTTATTAACACGTAATATGATTTCAAATTGTTCAAAAAATTAATTGGTAGATGATTTTTAAACTAATTAACAAATGAATAAACAAATGAAACCACTATGAACTATGAACAACTCACTTGGAATAAATTAGTGTGTATATATTTGATTCTATGACAAGAACATATACATTATTTTCTTTCATTCATTTCCCTCTAACATTATACAGTCAAATTTGAGTATAGGTGGTTCGATGGAGTTTTCCCGTTGTAAAAAAACTCCTCCGCATAAATTATACACTGGTTCAGCTGATTACTCTAGCATTTTTTTTAAAGAATCTTCTCAAAATTTGGTTGATTGGAATGACTTGACCCTTTGGTCAAAGATTTTATGGGCCGAACATGTGACTATATGGGCAAGGAAGAATTTCGTGGAAGCTAATTATATTGTACATGAGCAAATGCCGAAAAAACATTTACAAGATTTGTCAGTTGAGGATGCTTTTTTGGTTTATCGTTTTGTGCATTCGGGTTACTTTGAATTTGATATTCCTAATAAGGAGCGCATATACATGTTTTTGCATCCAGATCGTGATTTGCCTTCTCACTTTAAGCACATTTACCAAAATACGATGCCTAATTTAGAAAATCCCAAACTTAAATGCCTTTTCGAGAATGTTGGACCCGTGAATGCACATGAGGATTGGAACATGTATTACTTACTCCGTGGCTGGATCGATGACAATTTAAGTTACGAAGTATATGATATGGAAGGTTGGTTTGTTTACTGGCAAAATGATCTTGGCCACAAGATAACAACTGAATTAGAAATATATCGTATACCCGTGTTCTACGAGATGGATGTGATAAAATTGTTGTCATCTAATGGAATAAGAGCTACCAAAGTTATGTCTAAACCGAACCATCCGAATTTCGGCGACACTTTGAAAGATTCGAAGGACTCAAAAAAATGTATTTGATAATAGTGATGAGATTTGTTCGAACAGCTGTGATACAAAATACAAATAAGAGGGTTTTTTTTTTGTTCGATCAATATTTTTTTTTGTTAACGTATCTATTTTTCCGAAGAAAAAAATGTACGACTTTCAATACTTATGTTCTTAATATATATTATTTTTAGTTGAATTTTATTAATGTGATTGTTTTAGGCGTTGTGTAGTTTGAATAATTTTACATGATATTTTATTAATCAATATTAACTGCTTTCATTTTAATTTGAATAGTTAAAAATGGAAGAAAGCGAAAGTGTCAAATCATGTGCAAAACGAGTTGGACGCTTGAATACATACAAAAGAAATATTGGATATATCCCCGAAGGTAATTTTTATAAAATATTAATCACCCTTTGATGTCTTAAAGTTTATAAAGAAAAATAGAACAGAGTAATAATTCTTACATGTTAATGTGAATTATAGTAACAAAGGACGAGGCTAGACAAAATCGTTGGAGGCGTAAAGTATTTTTGAACGAAAAAAGATGCAAAGAAGTTATTCCCACCAGTTCAAGTCCCAGTGTTGCAGGTGATTTATAATATTACTCAGTTATATAAATAACAAAAATATATATTAATATTCAAATATGAATAAAAATAATTATTTACGAAAATGATATATTCTTTAAATTTTGTTATGCTCAAAAGGAAATATAGCTGTTTATTATTTTGTAGTTCAAATTCAAGTCCAAGAACATAATCAAAACCAAGAAAAATTTTCAAGCAGACGAAACATTCAAGATATTCAAAGGCGACAATTAAATTTTGGGCCAATTGAATTGCGCACATTATATGCACGACAAAGACGTTTGGAAAGAATGTCGTACTTGAAAAGACGGAGACAAGAAACAACTCAAACAACAACGAACAACGACAATGTTGCATATTCAAAGAGAAGAAGAAACACTCGAGCAGAAGGTAATTTTATCATATTTGAAAAGTAATTTTGTTGATTTAATTTTTAAAAAAATAATATTAAACTTATATTTGTAGATAAGAGTACATTAGAGGTGTCATACTATGGACCACCAAAGATGGAATGTAAATTCTGCTCAGCTGTATTTTGGGAGGAAGAAAGGTTAAAAAATCAGTCAAAAAATGAGTATCCATTATTTGGTTTGTGCTGTAAAAGTGGAAAAATAAAATTGCCAGCGAGAAAAGAACCGCCGGAGCCACTTAAAAGTCTTCTTCAACCAAATAAAGGTCGACGATCTGCTGTTTTTTTAGAAAATATTCTTGCATATAATTCAATGTTCTCAATGTCTTCAACGGGCGCCAAAGTTGATCATTCTGTGAATGCTCAACCTGGACCGTACATTTATAGAATTAGCGGGCAGAATCATCATAGAATTGGCTCATTGTTACCTTATGAAGGTCAAAATGCAAGCTTTTTACAACTTTATGTGCATGACACAGCGCGAGAAGTTCAAAATAGAATAAATGCAGTGAATCAAAGAGAAGAGAATCCTGAATTAGATCCCTTGATTGTTGAAGAGTTGATTAAAATGTTGGATACTCACAATGAGTTGGTTAAGGTATTTCGACAAGCCAGAGATCGTTATATTCAATATGGTGTGCATGATTTCAGTTTAAGATTATTGAGAACAAGGTCAAATAACAGCAGCCAATATTGTCAACCAAGAGCCTCTGAAATCGCTATGTTAATCGTTGGTGATGTGTCTACTTCCAATGGAGATAGAGACATCGTTGTAGAGTTGAATTCTGGAACTCTTCAACGAATCAACGATTTACATCCATCATTCATGTTCTTGCAATATCCACTTCTATTTCCTTATGGCGAAGATGGCTTTTATCCAGAGATTGAATATGCTATGAACATTGGGAAGAGAAAAACAAAACGAAAATTTGTAACTGCAAAAGAATATTACTCATATGTAATACAATTTCGAAGACGAGAAGGGCATACTCTGCATATCTCTGGAAGATTATACCAACAATACTTGGTTGATTGTTATACACAAATCGAACAACACAGGTTGAGATGGTTAAGAAGCAATCAAGGAAATTTGAGAACAGATTTGTACCGAAATGTCTATGATGCTTTTCAAAGAGGTGACTGTGATTCTCAAGATGTTGGAATGCGAACTATTTTACCTTCTTCTTTTACTGGCAGTCCGAGATATATGATGCAAAATTATCAAGACGCCATGGCGATATGTAGAGCTTATGGCAATCCTGATTTTTTTATAACTTTCACTGCAAATCCAAATTGGGCTGAAGTTTGGGATTTTCTCAACGAAATTGAAGGACAAAAGGCTGAGAATAGACCTGATATTGAATCAAGAGTCTTTAAAATAAAATTGGAAGAAATGATTCGTGACATTGTAGAAGGACAACTCTTCGGTGAAACACAAGCAGGTTTGTTTGATTCCATTTTTAATTTGTTTAATATATGTAATTAATATATTTTTTAATAATTATTATAATTTTGAATATCTAATTTTGTATTATTACAGTGTTATACACAATTGAATTTCAAAAGCGCGGACTACCTCATGCGCACATTATAGTGTGGGTAAATCCAAGTGCAAAGTTGGACTCTTCTGAACAAGTCGACAAGGTTATATCCGCAGAACTTCCTGATCCTACAATTGATCCTGTTGGTTATGATGCAGTTTCTCAGTATATGATGCATGGTCCATGTGGAGTTGGCTATAACAGTTCGCCTTGCATGATCAACGGTAAATATATATATATATATATATATTTTACATTTTGTATAACGTGTTGGTAGTAATTTAAATTTAAATTTAATACAAATTATTTTACTAGGTTCATGCTCTAAAAAATTCCCTAAGTCACATCAGATTCAGACAACTGTTAATGAAAATGGATACTGCATATATAGGCGAAGGGACTCTACAGTTTTTGTTGAAAAAAATGGTATGAAGCTTGATAATAGATTCGTTGTTCCCTACAATAGATATCTATTAGTAAAATATCATAGTCATGTTAATGTTGAGGCATGTAACAAATCTAAAGCGATAAAATATTTGTTCAAATATGTTACAAAAGGGCCAGATCGAGCTACTGTGGTCATTGAAGGTAGTGAAAGTTCAAGAGAAGAAAGTTTTTTGCTAAACAATGTCGGTGATGATGAAATCAAAACCTTTTTAGATTGTAGATACATCTCGGCATGTGAAGCTATATGGAGAATCTTTGAGTTTGACATTCATTATAGGCGTCCTGTTGTTGAACGACTCTATTACCATCTTGAAGGCGAACAAATGATTGTCTTTAATGATAATGATTCTTTACCAAGAATTGTTTTAAATGAAAACTCCCAAAGAACAATGTTTACTGAATGGATGGAGATCAATAAGGTTGACAATGTTGCTCGAACATTAACATACTTTGAAATTCCCAGAAAATTTGTGTGGAACAAAGAAGGGCGTATAGGAACGCGAAGAAAGTCAGGTAATTGTATTAGTCGTCTAACATTTGCACACCCCGCTTCAGGTGAAAGGTATTATTTGAGGATGCTTCTTAACGTAGTTAGAGGACCAACATGTTTTGAAGACATTCGAAAAGTTGATGGGATAAGTTATCCTTCATTTCAAACAGCGTGTTATGTTCGTGGGTTATTAGAAGATGACAACGAGTGGAATGAAACTTTAGAAGAGGCTTCGCATTGGGCAATAGGTAGTAAAATGCGAGACTTATTCTTAACAATTTTACTTTTCTGCAATGTATCTGATGTGAATAGATTCTGGGAGTCAAATTGGATGAAACTTAGCGACGATATTGTGCTTATGCAAAGTAAAATTCTTAGAATTCCATCGCTACGTTTGTCTGAAGAAGCTATACGAAATCTGACACTCGCAGAACTTCAGAAAATGTTGTTGAAAAACGGGCGCTCATTGTTGGACATAAATGGTATGCCATTGCCAAACCAACATTTATTGGATCAGTTGAAAAATAGACTCATTCAAGAAGAATTCAACTATGATACTGAGCAATTAAGATCAGAATTCACAGTGATGGAAAGTCAGCTTAACAACGAGCAGTTGGAAGTTTACAGATGTATCATTGAATCTGTTGAAAGAAAACAGTCTAATTTGTTCTTCTTATATGGTTATGGTGGAACTGGAAAAACTTTTGTTTACAAAGCAATAATCACGAGATTAAGAGCAGAATCGAAAATAGTATTGGCAGTTGCTTCATCAGGTACTAAAATTTTCAATTTTCACATATATATTTTTCTCATACAATGATTAAATATAATATATATTTCTTAAATAGGAATTGCTGCTCTTTTGTTGCCCGGAGGGAGAACTGCACATAGCAGGTTTCGTATTCCGATTGTTTTGACAGAAGAATCCACTTGCACTGTAAAGCAAGGCACACAACTAGCAGAGCTACTTCAAAAGTCAAGTCTTATAATTTGGGATGAAGCACCAATGGATGGAAAACATGCTTTTGAAGCTGTTGACAAGACATTTAAAGATATTTTGCGAGGAACGGAAGGTTATTGTCCAGACAAACCATTTGGTGGAAGACCAATGCTTCTTGGTGGTGATTTTCGGCAAATTCTTCCAGTTGTACCAAAAGGTACACGTAGTGTTATTGTAAATGTGTCTTTAAATAGCTCATATTTGTGGCGTTATTGCAAAGTGTTTGTGCTAACAAAAAATATGAGACTACAAGTTTCGAATGAGGTTGATGATGGTCAGGAGCTTCCATTAAAAGAATTCTCAGATTTGATACTGAGAATTGGAGATGGCACTGAAAGTGCCCGTACAAGAGGAGACGCTGTTGAACCTGAGTGGATAAAACTTTCAAGTTCGTTGCTTATTGAT